>OVBB01001182.1:0-15498 GCA_900406415.1 Isatis lusitanica | reverse complement strand
TCCATCTTTTCATAGCTCTCAAGGGTCGGATCTAACGGGATTCATATTACTGGAGTTCTTTCGAGGTGGTTAACCGAAAAGGTAAGTATATTTTGGTGATAAAGGTAGCCAAATCAATTCTTTTAACCTCTCCCACATGTTTCCATATATACCAGGAATCTGGATGTTACAATTCACCCCCACTCAGAGTGCAACGTCCTTGTTGCACACCACGACCATTCCTAGAACGCCTCCCAGGTCAGCACTGGGACGGCTAACCAGCTCTGATACCACTTATAACGCCCCAACCACCCCTACCGGTGAGTCACCCATCCCTCAGTCGGGCTCGTGGGCCCCACCCCTGTCCGACGGTCGGTGTGTTATTCCGGAGGCCCGAAAGTCATGATATACTATCCCTGCAACCACCACATGACTGTTCCCCGTGTTTTTTCCTAACTCACACGGTACCGCGAATCACTTCCCGGTAGGTCACCCATCCTTCCACTACTCCAGCTCAAGCACGCTTAAATCTGGAGTTCTTTCGGGGTGGTTAACCAAAAAGGTAAGTGCACTTTTGTGATATAGGTAGTCAAATCANCAAATCAATTATTTTAACCTCTCCCACATATGTTTCCATATATACCAGGAATCGGGATGTTACAAAAGAAGTATATATGAGACCCCCACCAGGCCTTGAAGACATTGTTTCTCCAGGCAAAGTGCTTTGATTGAGGAAAGCTATCTATGGACTCAAGCAAAGTCCCAGGGGTTGGTACCATTAGCTGAGCCGCACTCTTTGGGATCAAGGATTTAGGCGATCTGAATCAGACCACAACCTATTTACTCACAAGTCCTCCAAAGGCTTAGTAGTGATAGTTGTCTATGTGGATGACTTGATCATCTCTGGGGATAACAAGGAAGGTAGTGAAAGTATCAAAACATCTCTCAAATGAAATCTTGACATAAAAAATCTTGGACCTCTTAAATATTTNCTCTTAAATACTTTCTAGGAATAGAAGTTTGTAGATGTACTGATGGCATCTTTCTTTCCCAAAGATCTTTTGAATGAGACATGTTTTATGGAGGCCAAACCGGTGCAAAAACCTCTTGAAGATGGGTTCAAAGTCAATCGAGAGGGCGAGAAAGAGGATGAGCCATATGATGATCCCGGCCTATACAGAAAACTTGTGGGTTGTTGATCTACCTAACACTTACTAGGCCTGACCTATGTTTTTGTGTGAATCAGGTGAGTCAACACATGAAGAAACCTACAAAGTATCACTGGACCATGGTTGAGAGGATTCTAAGATATCTCAAAGGGAGCCTAGATCATGAAGTGTGGGTAGGAAAGCATGAAAGCACTGAGATAGTTGGCTATTGTGATGCGGATTGGGCTGGAGATAGAGTTGATAGGAGATCAACAACCGCATATTGTACATTCATTGGAGGCAATATGGTGACTTGGAAGACCAAGAAGCAGAAGATTGTGTCATGCTCAACAGCAGAAGCAGAATACAGGGCCATGAGGAAGCTTACAAACGAGTTGACATGGTTGAAAGGACTTCTTGCAGATTTGGACATTGATCAAGCCACTCCAATGACAATGCATTGTGACAACCAAGCTACTATCCACATTGCATCCAACTCAGTCTTTCATGAAAGGACAAAGCACATAGAGTCATAAAGTGAGGCAGAAGATTGAAGATGGAACAATACTACCTTTTTATACAAGGAGTGAAGACCAATTTGCCGATATCTTCACCAAAGCCACAAGCTCTAAAGTCTGTGATTCCATATATGGCAGACTTGGACTTGTGGATATAGCCAGACCGTGGTAAGCACTTCCCTCGCCCATGAAGCTCATACTCTTTTATCTTATAGTTTTTGTCCCATTGGGTTTTACTATAAGGGTTTTAATGAGGTGAGACTCATGGGTATTCCAAGCTTTAACATTCTTTGGCTCATCATTCTTGTCAACCATAAACCTAGAGTTCAAAGCTCTAAGAGCGTTCTTGTGACAAGCTTGATCTCTTTCCAAGAATGTTTAGCTTGAGGGGGAGTGTCGACATTGGCTCACAATATCATTGGCCGTACAGCTTGTCCGAACAAGAGGCCGTACAAACCCATGATATTGTGAACAATGCGCGGTAAGTGAAGAAGACTAATGTGAAAATCAAACACATTAGTAAAAGAAGGCTAGAAGAGAAAGGCTTGGACATCAAGCAAGAGGAGCGTGTGGGATAGGATGCACGGACGCTGAGCTGGTCATGACCTTATCATTAAACGGTCATGATCCAGCTGGTTTTTGCTTTATCACATTTTTCTCCTTTTGTACCTCTACCTTATCTCTTGTATAGCTAAAAAGGTTACTAAAGGTGGCTGAGAGTTTCTTTAGGTATATGGTCTCCTCGTTTGTATATAAGAGGGACCATCACCATTTGTAAACTTTAAGCAATCTAAATAATCATGATTCTCTCCTTTTATTTTCCATGGTTCTTCATGTTCATTACCTAAAATCATTCATAATCTCTTAATCTAATAATTCATAATCCGCAAAGTCTTTAGGAGACGCTCCTTAGTGGGTGGCTGGCCGTGAAGAAATCCAGCCGAGGGTGGCTGGAGCGGAGCACGTGCCTCAATGGGCGGCTGGAGAAAGAGCTGCTTCAAAGTGGGCGCATGGCTCTGGAGGAGCTTTGCAGAGGGCGCCTGGAGCTTCTCAAGGTAGTGTTAGCGGCGCCTCGCCGCAAGTTAGCGGTGTTCGGGGCGTCTGGACTCCTCCCCGGTGTGAAGAGGATGTGAATGGTTTTCGTCCGTGGGCATCCAGAGCTCAGGTTCCTGTTGAATATTACAATTCTTTGCCCGAGGTTGGAGATGGTTCTGCTATGGACGAAGGGGAAGCTTGCTTAGATCGAGAGGCCGAGGTGACCGACGCTGCTTGCCCTTATGATGTTGAAGTGAAACTTGAGTTTAATTCCCCGGGGACGTGTAATGCTTATTGGGGTGAAGATGTTTCTCGTTGGAAGTCAACGAAGCCTACTCCGACCTCGGGATTTAGAAGAACAGCTGGCAAATATGAAATCAGCGCTACTTTAAGTACGCAAGAGGCGATTGATGAGTTGCAGGCTGATTTATGCGTTCCCGAAAAGATTGAATTTCTCCTTCCGAAGGACACCGATCGGATGGATAGTCCTCCAAAAGGGTACTTTTCTGTGTACGAGTCCATGCTTTATGAAGCTTATATTTGGTTTCCGATCTCGGGAATTATCTTTGAGTACCTCGAGCCTTTTGGGATCGCGATCTTGCAACTTATTCCTTCCGCGATGCGGATACTGATGGGCCCGGTGGTCCGCTGTGCCGAATGTGGGATTAAACCGGACATAGATCTTTTCGAGAGTTATTTTTCCTTGAAGAAAACCACCGGTGATGATCTCTTCTGTCAGGTTTCAGTCAGGAAATACCTGAAGGCTTTTTACGTTTGGCTTCGGGACCATTGTAAGGCTTCTCGTGACCAATTCTTCTACATGAAACGTAGTTCCTTCTCCGTTGGTTCCGGCTACGGTGGTCGGATTACAACTTCTTGGAGAGAGCCACGTAAGGATGTGTCTCCCTTTTCTTTTTCTTTTCTTAGATATATGTATATATATATATATTATTATTTTTTTTTTTTGTGTTTACTTTTTGTGGAGACCTTCTATAAATAGGCTGAAGATTCTTCATCTTCTCATAACTTCTCATAACTTCATCCTTTCATAACTTCTTCTCAGGTCGATTTCCTCCTGCTCCTTGGGTGTCAGACTTTTACGAGATTTCTGAGGAAATCTTTAAGAAGAGGATTGACTGGTCAAGTCCCGAGCTTTGGGAACGTTTTCTTGATGCGAAGGACATCCTTGAGGGACATGCTTAACCAAAAGGTCCCGACTTCGCCGATCCAATGGCATCTTATCCCGTATTAGAGGGTGTTTCTATGTACCGTATGCAGAAGTACGGTGAGGCCGGTCCGTCCGAGTCGGCGGCTGGGTTCGATTTGGCGTGTGGATCCTTTGATCCGGCGTCTGGATTCTTCGATCCGGCGGCGCCTAGAACCGATCCTCGGGAAGACGACGTCCCCGCGGAACATGCTGCTGTGCCCCCGGAAACTGATTGTGCTGCTGCCCTTGATAAGGGTAAGGGGGTTTCTGAGGGCCCGAGTCGCTCGAAGAAGAAGAAGAAGTCCTCTCGAGATGCGAAGGCCTCCGGGGCCGGGCTTATGTTCGATGCCCGTAAGGTGGCCGGAGGAGATACGGTCGAGTCGACCAAGCTCGTGGATTATCTTGGCCAAACCGCATCGGCTGCTGCCGGACCGTATGATTCCTCGTTAGCCTACGGGGATTTATCCTCCGATCTTGTGATGGTACATTCTTTTTTCTTTGAGTTGTTTCTGATATTGGCTTGCTCTCCTGTTTAGTGATCGTTTATTTTGTTTCAGTTCGCCACTCGGGCACATGCGACCCAGGTGGCTTTGGAAGCAGCGGCGAAAGAGTCCCGTAAGAAGGACAAGAAGATCAGAAACTTGGAGGTAAGGCTCAAGAGGTCGGAGAAGAAAGCTGAGAAGCTCGCGGCTGCGAATGAGGAGATGCAGGCCCTTAAGGATGAGCTTGCAGCTGCCAAGTACGAGATGAAGAAGGCGGTGAAGTGCTGGCAATGGGAGGCTGCAAGGAAATATCGTCTTCGTATTGAGATCGCGTGGGCTGCCCTTGTACATTTGCGTCAGGCTAGGGTGGCCGAATCTGCTATTTCCGAGGTTGGCTCAAACCTGTCGATGGTCACCGACATCAGGTCCGGGAAGAGCAAGGTGGAAGAAGAAGAGAGTAGGCTGTCATCGAGCTTGGTGCAGCTCTATCGGGGAGGTTGGGTAGGCTCTTTTGACCGAGTCTTTGCCAAGTTCGATGACTGCTTGGCTTATTCTCTGGTCTCTCCATATCAGTCCCTGATGATTTCCAGGACATGGACAGGGGCCTACTCCGGTTGCCGATTATGATTAGGCCTTATGCTCATGTTTTTCTGCTTTGCTGTATTCGGGTCGCTTGACCCCTTCAATGTATTTTCTTCTGTTTTGAACCTACTTGATTATTTTACTTTCCTTTTATGGATCGTTTTTAAATCCTTTCGGTTATGTTCGATTTGATCTTTGAAAACCAGTGTATCGCTCGAGATACTGTCTGGGTTTCTACTTTGGTTCCAGACTTGTGTTGGGAAGCAAGTATATTGTTTTGAGATAGTGCATGGGTTTCGTTGAGGTTGTCGAGTCCTTGCTTGACTCTGCTAGATTCTTCAGACCTCTCATTCGAAATTGTGTTTTGTATGGTGCATTGGAGTGCTTTTCCGGACACTCGAACTTCCGACCAGGGTTCCATTGCGGATATTTCCTATGTTTGATGCATGTTTCGGTGTCGTCAGGAACTGAATTCATTTGAATCCTTCCTTTGACGGAACATATTTAAGACCTCGTATCAGAGCCGGTTTGTTACTGCGTTCGTGAGATGTTCAGAACCACCTTTCCGTGTCAGGTGTCTTACTGGGTTAGTGAGCTTATTTCGCGGCTTGACGCCTTTCATTGCTTGCGAAGCGCCCCGAAGATAAGCTAAAATGGAACATCGTCTTCGACGCTTCCTGCAGGATCGTGGGATGTCAGGTTACGCCTTTCAGATGTTAGTCCGGAAATTTGTATAGCGCATTACTTTTATCCGTAGCGGGATGTTGAGAGAACCATGGTTGAGTGAGAGTCTTGTTATGGCCAGCAACAGACGTGTTTGTTTGTGAGTACTTTTCAGTGCCTTGTTCAATGGGTAGTTTCGGGTGGATTGTGAGATGCTAAGTCTCGATGCTTATCCGTGCTTATGTCTGGATTAATATTTTGGAAATTTCTCGAGTTCTTAATGTGTTATGAGATGCGAAGTCTCAATGTTCATTTTCTCAAGTCTTTCTGGATCGTTTGCTTTCCTGGATGGATTACGAGATGCTAAGTCTTGATGCTCATCCGGATTGATATTTTCGAGTTTTAGATGTGTTATGAGATTCTAAGTCCCAATGTTCAACCTTTAAAAAAATTTCCGAAAATTTGGGANTTTCAAAAATTTGGGGGTTTTTTTTATAAACCCCCCCCCCCCCCCCCCCCCCCCCACCCCCTTTTTATGGAGGGGGGCAACTGAAATCGTTTGTTAAGCGAGCTGCCTACGTACCCTTCGTGAAAAGCGATCAAGTCACCTGTAGTTCCGTTTCTTTTTCTTTTTTTTTTGTTTTTTTTTATGGCGAAAAGACAGCTAAGTCTTTGTTATGGAGTCGCATGTCGTTGCTTCAGCGGTTTCTGAGGTCTTTTCCTCAGCAGTTTATGTTTCTCCTTTGTCGGTTTTAGCTTCTGTGGGTGGAATCTCCGTTTTTTCGAACCGCTCGGTTCTGCTTATTTTCTTTCCCATCTCCGAGACTTTGTCTTCCTGTTTTCCTTTTGGGTTGTCTCTCTGCGGGATTGTCGGATTCCAGAGCTTATGTTCGGCCAGAAAACAAATTCGGGCCTCTTTCTGATTTCCCCAGATAGTCCTGACTCCGTTCGGTGTTGGGAATTTCAGACATAAATGATAAGTTGACGGGATCGCTCGCATCGAGTTGATCCAGGGGGTTCCCATTATTACGTTATAGATCGCGGGGTGATTTGCCACCGCGAAACTAACGATTTTCGGGACTCCACCGGCGCGGACTGGAAGCTGGACTGTCCCGTCCGTCATCCCATCATAGAAGGGGATTCGGATTTTCCTGGGGTCAGAGAGTCTAACGCTTGTGATCCTCGAGGTGAACGGGATGTTTTGCGTTTCCTCCAAGACGTGGTCAATTTCCGGGGCGGCACTCGTCGCTTTATGGACTTGCGACCTTACCTCCTTCATTTGACTTGCGGTGAATTCCAGTCGAGCTTGGAGTTCGTCCATCTCACTTCTCTGGATGACGGGTTGGTTCGCTCGGCTTCCTTATTCCGCCTTTTCTTGCTCCCTTATCCAGCGGAGCTCTTCTTCGTCCGCCATTATGTTATCGTTTTGTCAGTGTCACTTTCCTCTTGGTTAGCCCTGTTTGCGATTTTTCCCGCATTCTCTCTGTTTAACGCCGTGGAGGCCGGCTGCTCAATTGTTTGCCTTGCGGCGTTCTTGCCTGGTGCGGGAGGTGGAAACGATGGTTCCCTACCTTCTTCTGTCTGAGGTTTGCTCATTTTGGTTGTGATTGTCTGGGTTATCCACTTGTGGCGTGAACTGGAGACGCCTTCTCCCGAGAGTTCGGGGGCCACGAGCCAGCTCTTGGGAAGCTGCCCTCTCCTGCCTGTCTTGCCGCTCAGCGAGGTCGGCTATCATGTTCCTCAGTTCGGCGATTGCCGTGATATCTTCGGCATTACCGGAAGGACCAGTGTCGGCTGTTTCCGTTAAGACCGAATCCATGGGCGGCATCCCGAATCTCGTCAATGCCGTGGCGTTGGTCCGGGTTGCTTTAATTTCGGTCGTTCCAGCCGCAGATGTTCCAGTGATGGGTGATCCCGTTCCGTCGGTGGAAGTGCCGGAGATGGTTGTTCCTGCTCCGGCCGTTCCTCTGGTGGCTGTTCCTCCGGCGGCAACTCCGGCCGGTTGGTTTATGATGTCGTCGTTTCTTCTCGTCATGGTCTTCTTTATGTATCCTCTCGTTCTAAGAGTTAAGAATGTTTCTCGTCCCCACAGACGGCACCAAACTGTGAGAGCCGAAACTCGTACTGTCAAAACTTATATTTTATGGGGGCTCGAAAATTCTATTTTAAAGAACTTAATGACCGAAAATGCAAAAAGATGAAAAGACGATTTTATTAAATAATATTTCGTAATATTTAAGAATAACAGCAAAAGCTTAAATAAGTCTTATAATGCTATAGCTCTTAATACTCGGATTTTGGATGAATTAAACCTTATACAAGTGTATGTATTTATACTAAGAGTTCTAGGAGAGTTAAACTCTTTATGGGCGATCTGGGACAAAGTTTTCCCCTTCCAGCCGCCGACTTGTTCTTTTGGGCCCGTCTCTTGGTCCGAAAACTTCTGCAGTCCGTCACACGATCCAATCTTGGCCCGGCCAACTTTTGTGAATAGTACTCGATGTATAGTACCCGATGAACAGTAAACCGATGAATAGTAACCCGATAAACCAGATCTCGATTGAGCTTAAATCAATTCCTCGGTTAACTTTTCTCGGGATGAATAGTGTTTTTACGGTTTTCCCGCGTGAATAGTGTTCCGAACGTTTTTTCCGTCTTTTGAAATCAGACCGCTCGTTTTTTCCCCGAGTTTCCAGCCGCCGGTCCGATACTCGTTTCCAGCCGCCGGTCCAGGGTCGACATGTATGGGCGGCTGCACACGGGCGGCTGGACGCGGGCAACGGTCTTGGGTGGTTGGAAGCGTGTAACGGTCTCGGGCGGCTGGACCAAGCAACGATTGTGGGTGGCTGGACCGAGCAACGATTGTGGGCGGCTGGACCGAGCAGCGGTCGTGGGCGGCTGGAGGAGCAACGATCGTGGGCGGCTGGACCGAGCAACGATCGTGGGCGGCTGGACAAAGCAACGATCGTGGGCGGCTGGACCGAGCAGCGATCGTGGGCGGCTGGACGAGCAATGATCATGGGCGGCTGGACACGATGGACCGTCGTGGGCGGCTGAACTCGGGCGGACCGTCGTGGGCGGCTGCCCAATGTTCGTGAGTGTCTCGGGATCAGTAAATGCAGATATTCGATCTTGGATCGGTCTGAGTCCGAAAAACATGCTTGGAAGAAGGATGATGGGCGGCTGGACGTGCTCAGGATAAGTCCTGCCACCATGTCTTGATGAAAGAGTGATGGGCGGGTAGACTAAGTCCAGGACATGTTCAGCTGCCATGCTTCGTTTGATCTTGATCTTTGAGTTCTTGTTCTATCAATCTCCAAGGAGGGATTTTGACCCCAACATCTAGGAATGTGACCATTGGCCTATGATCAGATCCCTCAAATCTGAGTTAGCAACAACGGCCTGAAGGAAACATCTCTGACCATGAGAAGTTGGCTATAGCTCTGTTGAGTCGAGCTTGAATGAAGTGAGAGTGACGTTGGCCTCTCCAAGAGAGAGAATTGCCTGTGTGATTAATGTCCCAAAGTCCATTATGTGAGACAAAGCTCCTGAAGGGGATAAACGAGCCTTCGTATCGGGCTGGACCTCCACGTTTTTCTTGATTGTCCAGATTATCATTAAAATCACCTGTTAACATCCATGCAGAGTCTCTTGATACGCCACTATTGGAAATTGAATCCCAGAAATCTACTATATGTTCTTGTTGAGGCATCCCGTAGATAAAAGTACAGGTGAAGATTTTATTTTTGTACTTTATACTTTATTTCTCGATGAGGTGTGGAGTGGCCTCATTTATCGTTAACGCAACATCATATTTCCAAAATAAGACTAAGCCTCTGCTTTGACCCTGAGCTGGTCGAAGAAATGGAGAGTATCTGATATATAATTATCTTGCTTTTAGTCTCCATGAGAAACAAAATATCCGGAGAATGAGATTGCAACAATTCTCGGATTCTATGAACTCTCAGGTCGCTTCCCAAACCTTGACAGTTCCAGCTTACTAAGGCTAAGGAATCCGGTCTCGTGGATTCTGAAAATCCACTCTACCTTTCTTTGTTGCGGAGACTATCATCATTCTTGGTGCCGGAGGGTCCTTATTTAGAGGTAATGTTGACACTCGGTTTGTGGAAGCCGTAAAGACTCACTTGTGTTGAGGATTACTTGATCTTGCAGCATTTTTTTTTTGGAGCTTGCTCCTTGTAATGGGGCTCCTGTTACCCCTTGTTTTTGGTTGAAATTTAACTGGTTTTGAAACCTTTCTTATGGTTGCAGTTCTAGCATTCCCAACATGGTTTAGAATTTCAGGATCTTTGTTCCCTAACCGTTGGATGGCGCTGATACATTGAGCAGATGAAAGGAAGGTGAAGCCTCATTTGCATTACCTGCTGGAAAAGCGAGGTTAAGTTGATCGTTGAATTCTCCTCTGTTTCATACCAGATCTCGACTTCCTGCAGTCTTGCCTGCAGAGAGCTAGACAGTCCTGAGTTGGTTTGTGTTTCTGGATTTGGAATTTCCAGTCTTTCTAATGTTGAGACTCTGTCTTTCGATCTGCTGTTAACTTCTCCATTACCAGGAGTAATATTTGTCACCATTGCTTCTCTTTGAGGTCGTGGGGGAGGGGTTCGAGAGGATTGAGATTTTCGGGAAGTCTGAGTATGGTGATTCTCGACTCGTGAGCTTTTCGACGGTGAGATCCTTCTGTATTCCTGAGAGCAATGAGGTCTGGAACTATAAGAGGGTGCCCTTTCTTGGGAGAAGCGGTTATGGTATCTCGAGTCATCCGGATGATGGAAGTAGGATGCTTCCTTGCTACGATGTATCGACGAGGTAGGATAGTGCCCTCTATCGTGAGGCCTAAACTGTCTCTCTTGAGGAAATTTTGAGTTTCTAAGGGTGGAGGTTGGTCTTGATAGGGAGGAGCCCTGACTCTTTGATAGATGACGCCTCGGTGGAGACCCTTTGACTCCTGAGTGACCTGCATTTAGGCGCCTGAAATCATTCTTCTTTCTTTCATCTTCAATACTCTGCAGTGTATTTTGTTGGCTGAGACCCTCTATTTGTCTGGGGTCCTCTTTGTCTGGTTTACTTAAGGGGCAAGTAGCAGTCTCATGGCAGAGAAAAGAACAATGGAAACAGTGTTTCTCTAATTTTTCATATTCGAGATCCACATGAATCACTTCCCCTGATGGAAGTTGGATGGGTAACCGCATCTCTAGGGGTTTTAAACCGTTAATGTGGACTTTAATCCTGCCTTGTTTGGCATCTATGTCCAGGAGTGCCTCTTTGGACTCTAATCATGCCTTGTTTAGGTAAAACCATCTAAAAGGAAAAAAATATACGAAATTCCAATTTGAAGATTTGAAAAGGGTGAACCTTGTCTTCTGACAAAGATGAAATTTACTCGACCATGAGCCTGAAATCAACGTTTCAGGTAACCTCCTTGAGTGTTCGTTCATAGAACCATATAATGGCTTACACATCACACCACAATCTCGAGAAACGGCATCTCTATGTTGTTTCAGTATCTTAGGTTCCCATGTCATCACACGATCAATCTTTTATTCTATGACCAACACTAACAAAACGAAGACAATGAAAAAGAAGTGAGAAAGTCATTTGATAGCTTGAAATGGATTTTTCAGATGATGAGACGAAGCAATTGACCTATGAGATCAATCGTTTGAATTTGTAGTGTGATTTAGTATAAGTTTTTATTGGCCCACGATTAAACATAGGCTTGGGTAAAATATTTTTTTCCAGGAAGAAGTTAAGACAAGGTTTTAAGAAAATTGTGTAACTATTAGTTTGCCACGTGGCATCGTCATAGAGTTCTATTTTTTTAATGATGTGGGCAGAAGGAGGAGCTTCATATTGCTCCTTTTATTAATATAGATTCGATTTTACAGTTTTATTAGGATGTGATGGCAAATTTTCGTTATTTCATCCGTTTATTGAAGGCAATTTCGTCATAGCTCCGCGTTTCGGTTTATTTAAAAAAATTGAAAAACATAATCCGATAATAAGAGGGGTAACTCAGAGCTTTTTGTGTTGACCGGAGTAATAGAGCTCTTGATCCTCATAAACAGAACCGACATCAATGTCGACCATTTCCTAAGCTGAAATCGCGAGTGTCTCAGCTTCGCCATCACCCAAAGGTCCACCTGAAATAACAGGAAAAAAGATGGGTTCATAAATGAAGAGAGATAAAGAATCGATTGGAGAAGCGAATGACAAAACCCCTGAGATGCAAAAAAAGAAGAACAAAAGATCAAATTTTATTTCGCCACTTATAATTTTTCTTCCTTTGCGAGGATTTCTTGTTCCTTTATTTATTATGTTGGTCTGGATTCTCCAATTGATTCAAAGCTTCAAATTCAACTTGGCTTTGTCAAGAAAGTGAAGAGACGTGTTTGAAGGAACTATTTCGATTTCGGTGGAAGTAGGATTGAAAGGAAAGAGAATATATGAAAATCTGGACAGATGTAGTTAATTTAGTGACATGGCACAATTACATTGAGAGATAATTATTACGTGGCTTTTTGGCGGAGCTTGACAACGTCAGCATCCAAGGATTATATCCCTTTTAGTACATGTTAGGTATGTAGAATCTATATATTATTATATGAAAGCAGAAGAACACAACTTTTACTCGTGTGTTATATTATATGTAATGCCATTAGGATTAATTGTATTTTAAGATTTCATTAATAATAAGATGGTCAAAAATTATGAACTAACCTGCTCACAATATTTTTTAATATCATTTAAGACTTAAAGATTAAGATACTCTTTTGTTATAACATAAACTAGAATAAATATTTTTTTCATATCCTTTCATTAATAATAATAAAAATATTAAAATACATTAAGCTATGTGTTACATCTATATTAAAAATAAAACTGTTAACACATCTAAAATTTTAAAATGTATAAATATATTATGTAAAATAAATAAATATCTGAAAATAATAAAATCCGGGGAAATAAAGTATATATTTTACTGTTAAATTAAAATATTATCAAAAATATATTTCCGTTCCAAGTGCGGGTCAAAGTAATTAAATTATATCTCAACTAATGAAAGGCAGAAACGAAATTCATGTAATAGAAAAAGAGATAATTACTTCTACTTTATGTTACAAGAAAAAAAACTTACATGCAAGTGGTGACATTTTCCCACAAAATCGATAACCCTTCCCTTTTTCCCCTGGATTAACTGATCCCTTTACAGTTTCTAAGTAGGCAACTAACGAGACCTATCCCTCCTTGATTGGACTTACGTTTCAAACTTTTTCGTTGGTGAGAGAGAGAAATGAAGTCTTTCTCTTCTTCTTCTTCTTCTTTTTCTTCTTCTACCTCTTTTTCTTCGTATTTTTGTTGTTTAAGAAACATAAAATAATTTTGGTTGGTACATTAATTTACAATTTTGATTTCTGCATAATATGACATCCATTTATATATAGTTTTGTAACTTTTTGATAAAGTCCTGTCGACGTAAACAATTGACGTACATGAACATAGTATACTGCTGTATATGAACGTACACGGAATTGACGTACACATATCCGCTGTACAGATACATGGATGACCAACCATGCGTATTGACTGATGCATATATATATATATATATGAATGTATGATGTGGTAGAGGTACATAAAGATGTGGACGAGTAAGAACACTCATGGACGAAACAACACCGTTGTAGATATGTGGAAGTGTTGCATGTACGCGTGCAAATGAATGTGGACGCACACATACATAGATGATGTTGTTGTACATGAATGGACACAAAAAATAGAGGTACACGAACAAAGACAAAGAGATGGATGAGCTTCGATATTACAGACAAAACAAAATTGCAGTACAAATGTTATGTACAAATTTAACAATGGACGTACATGGCAATGTAATAATGGCGTAGACGACAATGTAACAATGTATGTCGACTTACACAGTTATTGATGGTGTTGTGGTACATGAATGACCACAAAAAGATGGACGTACACAAACGTAGACAAAGATGTGGATGAACTTCAGGAGTAAGGAGAAAACAAGATTGAAGTACAAATGTTACAGAACAATGGACGTACACGACAATGTAACAAATGGCGTACACGAAGTCTTAAATACATTACCAAACTAACAGAGTAATACATAGAACATAAGAAAAAGGAAGAAGAAGATAATGAAGAAAAGGAAACCAAATCTGAATTTCAGTAACAAAGTTAAACTGGTTGGTTGTCTGTTCAAAGTATTATCTCTGTGTACATCCACATATGTTACTCTTATACGTACACATGTTTTATCAAAAAAATTACAAAATTATATATAAATGGGTGTCATATTATGAAAAAATCAAAATTATAAATTAAAGTACTAACCAAATTTATTTTATATTTCTTAAACAACAAAAAAAAGAAAAATATGTAGAAGAACAAGAAAATGAAGAAAATGAATAACAAAAAGAAGAAAGAGAAAAAAAAAAAATCATCTAAAAGGTAACCATTGGCCTAAGGCAAAAAAGTAACCATTCACTTCCCATAATTAGCGAGGGCTTGAAACGTAAATTCAACACAAGAAAGTGCACCACGCACACATGATCACTTTTCCTGCACAAAAAGTACTGAAAGTACCTTCACTACAAAAAAACAGGCTGATTAGATCATTTAATTACTATGGTTAGATCATTTTTAAATGATCCAAATGATCTTTACATCATTTAGTAAAGCGACTTTACATTCGATGATGTAAACAAGTTACAACAATTAAAAATAAATGTTGCAAATATGTGAATCATTTAAATAAACGATTTTTACATGTATCAATTGTACAAATGATGTTATTATTTGTGCCGGTTACCGTAACTGTCATTAAATGTTTATATCACTAATTACTAATGATCCTAACAACTACATCACTTTACTTAAACGATGTAGATTATTTATATCACAAACCCATAACTGATATAAAAATTTGAATCACTAACGTAGATGACTCAATTATTAACAACATTTATCATAACGATATAAAAGTAAACATCATTTGTCAAAATGATTCAGTTAGTTATATCATATACAAAAACCGATATATATAGGTAAATCAGTTATGACTAATTGATTCAAATTTTGGTATCATAACTAATAACCGATATAAATGATTGATTCAATTATAAGTAAATGATGCAAATAGTTATATCATTAACAACAAGCAATACATATTGATATATCACTTCTGATAACATGATTCAAATAACAACATCAATTCAGAAGACCGATATAAAATTTTATATCACTTACTATATAATGTAATTAGGATACGTCATTTGGCATAAATAAGGTTTATGAATTTATAATTTATATCTATTTAAAATACACATTTATAGAACAAATATAAAAATAAAAAACCCAAAATATTGTATTGAAAGTAGATAACCAAAATAACAGAAACAATAAATAAAATAGCTAACTTGCTAATTTGTTTGCATAAACTACAATTAAACTAGGTAATTAAGTTGCTAAAGTCTTCATAAACTGGTGCTAAACGTTCTGATTTTCATTTGTCCCATTACAAATTTCCTGCGAGGATAAATTTAATATNCTGTTCATTGGTTGCAGAACCAACTATTTGTTGGCTTAACGTAGTAAGAGCTTTAACTTGATCTTGTAATGTTTTCACTTGTGTCCTCAGTTCAGCGTTTTCAGAATTCTGTAACTCTTGCGTAGTAGTAGCACGTGTCAACAGCTTCGAAGGTGTAGGTCCACGACCGACACAGCAAACTCGTCTGTGATGCTCTGTACCAAACACTTGAGCGTATTCATCATCCAAAGTAGCGAAAACTTGGCTTGTGACTTGCGAGTTTGGATTTTGGTTCATCAATGTAGTA
>OVBB01001180.1:0-15512 GCA_900406415.1 Isatis lusitanica | reverse complement strand
TCCTTTCTTTGTTTTTCGAGAACTCTAGCTATTTGGGCCAAATGTTTAGGCCGTGTTTCTTGTATTTTCTTTAAGTGTTTTCTGGCCCAAGAGAAGGCCATGGCTTCGGACTATTAATAAAGTCCCCAAGCTTGTATTTTTCGGTTACACACTCTGATCAATAAAATAACGCAGTTCTCTCTAGCAAAGAACCCTAGCCGTCTTCTCCTTCTCGTGTGCGAAGCCTTGAAGTGAAGATTCTTGACTTATCACAAACTCTTCCATCGTTTGTGTGGCGTCTATCAATCCCCCCATCACTCGTCTCATCCCTAAAGCCTTTTGGAGAGTGCCCGTCGGCCAGCCAAGGAGCTTCCATCCCGTTTTCAAAGTAGAGAGTGCCCGTCGGCCAGCTGCTTCGTTCACAACCACCCACGAATCAGGACCTACCCCTTGGTTCCTACATCAGCTAGTATGTACCTCCAGTTGGGACCATGGAATAATATCGGACTGTAAAAGGACGCAGCCTTTATAATTTTCACCCTGAAATGCCAGACCGTGTGTCTGTCGTCGTGGATAACCTGAGAAAGCATGTTGTAGTCTGCCATTCTTTGTTTCCTGAAGATTATCTTTTGTTTTTTTTTTTGTTGAAATGTAAAACTTATATATCAACATAAAAGAAAAAGAGCCCTGATAAAACACACGGATGGCTCAAAAGGGTATGGTCAAGGCTGGTAAAAAATAGAGAAGTTTACAATGAGAGAGGTGATAATGAGTTCCATCGAGTGAGGCCCTCATTATCAGTGTCTTCCTCCGCCCTGAGCCGCAGTTGCATTTCCTTGTGGACCGTAGTACTCGTGAAGTCAGCTGAGTGCAAAGTTCCAGAGTGGATCGGTCCGTTTCTCTCCCTCCATATCCAATAAACCGTGGATTGGAATGCCATAATAGCGAGTTTCTTATCCAAACTAGAGAGTCTGTTTCTGAGAAGAGATGTTACCGTCCGGTTCCAGTTTGGGGATATCCTATTACCGAGCAGATTGGAGGCCATGTTTGTCCAGACTGTAAAGGAGTAGGGACAAGCCGGGAATAAATGATCTCTGGTTTCGTCAGGTTCTCCACATAAAGGGCAATGCTGATTTATCCCCCATTTACGCATCCTGCTGCCAGTGGGGAGACGATCTCTCATAGCAATCCATAAGATAAAACTTTGCCTAGGCATTGCTTGTCGGAACCACACAAGACGATGCCAAGCGACAACGGGGGATTTCTGGCGAAGCAGATGCCACGTTCCCTTAGACGAAAACTTCAGCTCATAACTATCTGGTTTTTGCTTCCATAAAGCAATATCAGGCCCCGCTTCTCTGTTAGGTACTGGTTTTGCCTGAATGTGAGCAATAATGGCTCGAGTGTCTGGCCTTCGAACACGCCATTGTTTCCGGTTAAGATCTTGAATGGCAGTAGCAACCATAGCCTTTCTCATAATACCCAAGATATGCGGACCTGCTGGACCCATAATGTTGATTAGAGGACCAGAGTCCAACCATTTATCAGACCAGAAATGGGTTGATAGACCATCTCCAAGTTCTTTCTTTATAAATTGTCGAGCAAGGGGCCTGAGCTTCAGAAGCTTCGGTTTTCTAGAGAAATGTTTGTTTTTTTCTCTTGTTAGAGAGAGTAAATGCGGTAAAAGCCGGTTCAATAGGATAAATATAGAAGTTACCTCAGGCAACTCCACCGCGATTATTTCTACTGATTATCTCTGAGAGCCAATTCGATAAGACGTGTCTATTTTAGTCGGCCATAAATTCATTTAAAATAATATATTTTTTCATGTAGAGTTTTTCTGAAAATTTTTTCTTTTTTCCAAAATAACCTCAAAACCTCTTTTTTTGAGGTTTTTGTTACTCCAAAAGAAACCTTTTGAGGTTATAAACAGTCAAACCGCAAATTTGAGGTTTTGTTGTTCAAAACCTCCAATTTCAGGTTTCAACTTTTTCCTTAGGGCATCTAGAAAAGAAACCTGAAAACCACATTTTTGATGTTTTGGTTACTCGAAAAGAAACTTTGAACCCTCAAATTTAGAGGTTTTATCTTTTTCTTTACATTTTGGGCCCTATAATTATATAAGTCATTAATTTTAACCCTCAAATAATTTTATTCCTTATATTTGGTATATATATTTTATAAATTTATTTTTATATATAAAATAAAAAAATATTTCAAAATGAAAACAAATTATTAATATAAAAGAGACATTAGAGAACACTAAAAATAAATATTATACATCAGTAGTGTTATATTAAGCACAATTATTACAAAATAAAATAATAAAAGAAATAGAATACATAAAAAGATAAGTAATACAGAAATAAAAATACAATTATACAATTATATTTTATGAATTGGTATTGTTTGTAATTTTCTAAATGTGTGTTTTGTAGTTATTCAAAAATTTTATGACATAAATTCACTATGATTAAATAGTAAGGACTTTATTACAAATTTTAAAGTTATTTTTGAGGTTTGTGTTTTGGAGTTCAACAACCTCAAACCTCAAATTTGAAGTTTCCCAAACCTCAAATTTGAGCATCATTAATCTAAGCAAATATCTTAGATTAAAAAACAATTTAATTAAACAAGCACTGGAAGAAAAAAAATTGACTCTTAAATAAGATTTTGAAAAATCGATTCTTCCTCGAGGTGTCTCTTTCTCTCCTTCCCTTTCATTTTATCTCTCTTATTCCCTTCATTTCTCGCTTTCTCTCTTTCTTCTTCCCATTTTTTCTTCTTCTTTCTTCTCCCTTCTCCCTATAATAGACATAAAAATAATAATTTCTAATTAAGCTTCTTAATATAACTTAATTAATAAATTAATGTTTTAAAATTCCATTAGAACTATTTTTATCCCTGTAATTATATAATTTATTAATTTTAACTGTCAAATAATTTTATTCCTTTTATTTGGTATATATATTATAGAAAGTTTATTCTTAATACAAAGAGACGTTAAAGAATAATAGAACTAAATATTATACATCTATACTATTATATTAAGCACAATTAATACGAAATAAAATAATAAAAGAAATAGAATACTTAGAAACATAAATAATACGTAAATAAAAATACAACAATACTAATATCTTTAATGAATTGGTATTGTTTGTAATTTTCTAAATGTGTGTGTTTTGTAGTTATTCAAAAAGTTGTACCGTCTATACTTGCTATGATTAATAGTAAAGACTTTAATTCAAATTTTTAAGTTTTAAAAGTTATATTTGAGGGTTGTCTTTTGGAGATCAACAACCTCAAACCTCAAATTTGAAGTTTCCGAGACCTCAAATTTGAGGTTTTTTTGGGTGTTGCACTATTTTCAATTGAACGCTAAAATAGGATACATATTATTCATTACAGTTGTGATTGTATTGTTAAGCTACACAATTTTGTTTGTTTGGAAGTGTGGTTAGATTTGTACATCACAACACGAGGGACCAGGAATTGTTATTTTTTTCTCTTATAAAACCAATATATAAGGCCATCTTTCTGTCTTTTCGTCACCTTATAGGAACGTTGAAAGTTTCCTACATTCGGGAGAGGGGACTGCGAGTACTCGATTTCCATTTCGAATTTTCTCTTGGGAATTCAGTTGTCTACCACTTGCACTGATTAGATTCAGTAAAAATAGTTTGTAAATGTTAAAGTTATCAGATGCTAGTTTTAAGAATAGGTTTTTCCATGTATTAGTAAATTATGGAAATTGATACTACAATATGAGTATATCATTAGTTAATTTTGGTTTGGTTTGTGTTTGTGAGAGCCGAAACTCACACTGTCGAAACTTTTATTTTATGGGGATCAGAAAATTCTATTTTAAAGAACTAAAGGACCGAAAATGCAAAAAAGATGAAAAAAAAATTTATTAGATAATATTTTAGAGTACAAGGTAAACCTCTTAATACTCGAATTTGGGATGATTTTAATCTAATACAAGGTATCATATATATAATGCTAAAGCTCTTAATACTCGAATTTGGGATGATTTTAATCTAATACAAGGTATCATATATATACTGAGAGACTTGATATCCCGAGGAGAAATACTTCCAATGTGGGATGTTGTTAACTCTGGTACTTTAAAGAATTTGATTATCTTGTGCTAGACTTGAGGCCCAACTTTCATAAATAGTGATCCGTGAACAGCGCCGTGTGAACAGTACCCGTGTGAACAGTACCCGTGTGAACAGTACCCGTGTGAACAGTGCTTCGTGAACAGTGTGATTGTCGCTTGGATTGATGTTCAGCTCATTCAATCTTTCTTTAAGATAGAATTGGTGAGCTCGTAGTGAGTTACGATCTTCTAGAGACAAGTTTTCTAGTCCTTGGATACGTCTTCAGCTGGCTCAATCGCTCTCGGAGGGAGTTGGTGAGCTGGTTTGGTCGTTGGACAAGTCTTCTGTGTAAATTTATAGAATTCTCGGCTCATCAATCTCCGAGGGGTGGGTTTTGACACCAACAATGTTTTTCACATATCTATGTTAAAGCACCCGTTCAACTTTTATATTAATTTGTGGTTCAACGGTCTCTATCAACATGTGTTTTCATTTTCAACATCCTACTTTTAATACTCCACATTATCTTCTCTTTCTTCCACCTACTCGCAGACTACGTACATTGGTTGCATAGTTTACAACAGCCTTTTATCTTTTAATCATGGCACATCATTTTCTATTTCTGCCTGAAATCATAATTCAACATTCACTTAGTTTTTTCTCTCTACAATTGTAAAAGTTACAAGTTAAAACACCCTACCACATCAATATAATAAAAATATTGATTTTTTCTTTCTGTGTCCAAATGAAATGAAATAAGTTTATATTTAAAGTATGAAAATGATGAATTTTGATATATAATATAAATATATATATATATAATTATAATTATTATGAAACAATTGAAATAACTGAGATGAAAATAAAAAGTTTGAGAGAGAAACACTATTATTTTGTTCCAATTATGCTCTGTCACGTCATGCGTGAGGAGCCAATTTCTGTTTTTCACGGTGTTGATAAATTTTAACACAAAATTTGCCACTTCAGTATTTTTTTACAACAAACCATTATAAGTGTTTCAACTGTTGTTAACATTTATCTACTGTTGAAAAAAACTTCCATTGCACAGGCTTTTAAAACTTTCACAAATTTTGGTATAAAAAATGATAAATTTATAGGCTTCAAGCTTTGATAAATTTTGGTAAATTTATCATAGTCTTTAAACTTCCATTATAGAATGTAAAAAATGATAAATTTTGTATAAAAATTATAATTATAAAGTAACCTATTTTGGAGTACTGAATAAAATACATGTGCAGTATTCTTTCTTGAATTACGCAATCTTCAAAGAGAAAATCTATGGATGAATCTCGGTTAAAAAAGTCCTGTGAGGTCTATACTCTCCATTTATTGTTTAGCTCGTCAAGTCCTAAACAGTCAGTTACTCTGCCGTTATTCTGGGAAATAAGCTTGGTTTAATTATTAGGGGATTGCACTGGTTTAATTTGGACAATTCAATAACCGTTTTGAACTGTTCATTTGAGAAAGTGTAGTTAGTATGGGGTACATGGTGCTTTAAAAAANGGGGAATGTGTTTTTAAAAAAAAAAAAAACCAAAAAAAAAAAAAAAAAAAAAAAAAAAAAAAACCAATAAACACTGCCCACTAGGCATACAGAATTATAAGACAATTCCTCCCAAATATAAAAGTTTATCAATTTCCAGTTATCTGAATTTTAGCCACTTTTAAACAACAACAACGAA
This sequence comes from Isatis lusitanica, assembly GCA_900406415.1. Lineage (NCBI taxonomy): Eukaryota > Viridiplantae > Streptophyta > Magnoliopsida > Brassicales > Brassicaceae > Isatis > Isatis lusitanica. The sequence goes on along the minus strand of OVBB01001180.1, from coordinate 9,725 downwards.
GATAGATAATTTACTTGATATTAATATGAAATAGTAAAAACTACAAGACAACGACCGTTCCACCGATATTAATATGAAATAGTAAATACTATTCACAAAGCACCAAACATAATAGTACTTTCGTGTGAATTATAGTGTTCCTTTGGAGTAGATTTTATACCAAATATAGTGTTTTAGTGTTCCACTGAAGATGGCCTAAGAAACTGACAATCCTCGCTAAGGTATAGTACTCGTCGATTTCCTGTTGACTTTCCACTTCTACCATTTGTTTTTAGTTATGTTCCCTTTGAATAATTAAATGTAACACCGTTTACGAATAAATGCGGACTGAACTGACGTCAGCTATCTTCACCAAAAAAAAGGACTGATCTGTTAAGAGCATCATTATTTTAAATAATATTAGAATAAAGTAAAATGATTGATAACTCAGGAATCGTATCCTAATATATAAGACTTACAAGGCCCGTATCCTAAATGCCACATAAGACTTTCATCAATATTGCTTCCTCTTTAAGTGGATCCCACTTTGATCTTCTATCTTAATAGGTAAGAGCCTGGTAAAGAGTTTTGGGGTGCTCTAAACTTCAAACAAACAAAACAAGAAATAACGTGGTCTTACAAATTTTACCTTTACATAAAATAGTATTACAAAACTGTAATACAAAAATTTTAACTGGTACAAGTTCTTCCCTGATACTGGTACATTCTAAGCGTTGAATATTTATCGTCACGAATGCGATGCTTTATTTTACTCATCTCATCCTGGACACACTCAATCCAACATTCCTGTTCCTGTAATCCATATATAAAATTGTCATATGATTATCAGAAGGAATCACTTACCTTATACATTTTGCATGGGAGCAATCCCTTGCATTCCAAAACTCCGGAGGTGAAGACTCGTATGTCGATTTCCCCACCACATAGACAACGTTTCGGAGATCCACGGTCGGTGGGGTCCGTAAGCTAGATGGAAGACTATGCACAACATATAAATGAATGAAACTTCACAAAGATATTCCGATTACAATCTCAAAGTGAAATCACGATTACAATTATTCCATTCCATCAATATTTAATTCTCTCCAATCAATCAATAAAAATCCACATCAAACAACGAATCCACTTACCCGGACTCGGTGCTTCACAGCCGAGCAAGGAAAAATAGTGATTTTTGCTAAACCTGAAAGCGTACACAAGACGTTTCAACATTTACAGTTTTATAGAGGATGCAGAATACTAGAGAGAGCATCAGATCATTCTTATATGTGATGCAGTAGTGTATAATTTCCTGCGCCCAACTTGGTTGTCAGGATCTCGACGGCCATTACTCCACCTGATGGACAACGTTTACGAGAACCGTGATCGGAATCGGCTACGGCGTATTCTCGGTCGTCTCGCTTCTTCTTCATAGTCTCATCACGGTAGTTGGAGTCCATAATCTACGTATAAGAGTGAAATCAAAAACAAAATATTAAATATAGTTCTTCACTTCTATCAAGTTTTCTTCCTTTCCTAATCAATCAGGATTAAACCCCAACTTATTAATTCGCACTAACCCTAGATCCTTACTCCTGATCTAGCAGTGCAAACCTGAGATTTTCAAGAGTTTGCTGCCTTTACTTGGCTTCCAGTCCCAGAAGAGAAGTAACAATACCAACAAACCAGAGACCAAAGCAGGGCTCAACAAAATAGAATGTACGTATAAAACTCGGAATCCACTTACACGAACACGGTGAGAGAGAGAAAAGAGACGGCTTAGAAGTGAAAGTGCAAGACTAGGTCTAAAATCAGAGTATTCTACAAGTCTTATAGATAAAGAACTTGGACTTTATATTTTTGTGCTCGTAGGCCCTACATCACTTGGGCTTTCTCTCTAAGCCAGATTGTTGTTCCACAAGTCTTTAGTCCCCTCCCTCTGTCACTCATCTATTTTCTCTCTAACCCTAAAACCCTATCCTTTCTATCTCCGACTCCGCCTGTTTTTCTACCTCCTGTATCTTTGGACCTCCGCTTTCCAAAATATATCTGCCTACATCCATATTCTCCAGCCATCCCCTTTCATCCCTTTCCTTGACCCGATTTGTAAACAACGAAGGCAAGGACAAAGAATGTGAGGACTAAAAAGAATTAGAGGAGGACCAGAAAGTCCCCATGATAGTCCCCCTCTACCTGAAACTCCACCTAAACCTGAAACTCCACCTAAAAGTCCACGCCGACCTGAAAATCCACCTACAACTCGAAATGGAACAAGACCTAAAATTCAACTTAAGACACTTGAAACATCAGCCATACAACCAAAAACTGAAACACAATCCGATGATGTTCCTCACGAAGTAAGTGTGAAAGAACACAATGTCCGAATGCAGATATTGATGATGGGAAATATGAAGAGATGGCTGAGGATCCAACGTCTGCTCTACTGCAGTATCGGGTATTATGTATATGTATACATATATATCTTATATATATATGTATCCTGAGACTTAGAGTGGATAACAGTATATATTACAATGAAGTGCATGAGTATTGTTTTCATACTCAGGAAGAAACTCATCCCCCACTGCAACCAGAGAAGTTTTACTTCAGTCCACAGCAGTATAGTAAGGGGTTGTAAAATTGGTTCTAGGTGTCATGTGAAGGAAGCTATTAACTTGATTAAGCGCTTCCCAGATGAGTTGGAGTGGTTCACACATCATTCTCAATTTAGGCATATTTTTCACATGGCGGAGGAGCCAAACCACAAGCCAATGGGGATGTGGATGTTGCTGCTTCATCAAGCCTCTACCAATGCACTTAACGAGTTATTGTTTGTGGTTAATGGAGTACCTATTAGGTATTCCATAAAAGAGCATGCTCTGTTATATGGATTAGAGTGCTATGACTACCCAATCAACTACAATGAATTAAGGGATAAGAAAAAGGGGACTTTAGGTATGTCAAAACGATGTTTCGAAAGAACTTCCATATAAAAGTCCAAGATGTGAAAGATAAATTACTATCTACGGGGAGCTATTTAGACAAGAAGACGATGTGTGTCTTATATTTCTTATGTAATGTATTGAGAGCGAAGTCAGGGGTTAGTAATTACATAGACTGCTTCTTGCTTAAAGTCGTGGATAATTTGGGTTTGTGTCAAACATTTACTTGGGGCCGATATACATTTGAGGCTAATATGGTTTGAGGTGAAGGGCATGATGAAGAAGTTCAAGACTGGCATCGTCAAAGACAGAGATTCGTGAACATTTTCTGGTTTCAGTCTTCCTTTTGAGGTGAGTCTTAGTCAGCACATGAAGATTATAATTAGGTAGCGCAATTTCAAGTTTCTTTCTGTAGGCTTTCGCTTTTGAGTGTATTCCTGTGCTGGGACGCAAATTTAGAGTAGATGTAGTCGCCAAGAAGGACTGTCCACGGTTGTGTAAATGCAAGTTCACCGAGACTTGCATGAAAGGATATCCATTGGGAGACATTAACAACACCATTGGAATAACAAAGGTTAGAGGTAGTCATGATATATGATTAGTTGATGAGAGTATTACATTTTTTGTACTTATAATTGTGTTTATATTCGTAGGACATCATTTGTATATTGGAACCTGACTCGGATGAGGAAAACCTTATGGAGCGCATCATAGACAAAGATTGTGATGACAAGATATGCTATATCGATCCAATCGTTGATGGTTGGACAAACCATCTGATTAGGCATGGTCAGAATATATTTTGGGAAGATCTATATGACATGGACTTGGCAGCTCGAGGTCTCACTAAGAAGGGTGATGAAATTCCTATACTGGAACCTCTAAATGCTGCATCATCATTTTTGGAGATAAATGCAGCACTGGAGAGAGAGGTAAATGATATCAACGAGAGACTGAAAGATGTCGTACATTTTCTGCAAGACCACATAATGAAAGGTCATGAAACCGGCGCGAGTACAAGTCCTGATAATGATGTTGACGAAGGTGAGAATGAAGAGCACGTTGGTCATGACGGTATGGCGTCTGCTGCTCCATCGCACAAGAAATGGCAAGGGAGAAGGGAGGGAACAAGATTGATGAAGTAAGATGTTTTGGGATGCTTGTTTGTCTTATTGTTTTTGAACTTGTTTTTGAGTTTGATGGAGGGGCGTCCTCCGTTGCTTAACTTGTGTTATCCTTTATGAACTTATTTTGAGTATCAATGTATTAGGTGGAGAATGATGAGTTTTTTAAGAACTCAAATACTTAATGAAGAGATGCATTAAGGTAACTGTTTTTTCTTTTCCTAATTTAGGACATTCAAATCACGCCAATTTGTAAATAAAACTAACATTACACGTTTTGCCCATATATGCCATAAAAGAGGTTTATTGACAATAACTACCATCTCACCTTCTGCCGATACATTCCATTTGCTACCCTTTTACAACGATTGGGTTAAATGATGAATTTGTCTTATCTTTTCCTAATTTAGGACATTCGAATCACGACAATTTGTAAATAAAACAAACATTACACGTTCTGCCCATATCTGCCATACACGCTCCACCGATATCTTCAAGAAATTCTCTGCCGATATCTGCAAGACATTCTCTGCCGTTAAGTGCCCATATCTGCCATAGTCGCTCGGCCCGTATCTAACATAAACGCTCGCATATACAACTTATTTCGGGCCAGTTTTGGGCCCATGAGTATAAACAAAAAAATTAGGGTTCTGTTGTTTGTTCAGTCATCATTTCATTCAACATGGACGAAGATCCCTCCGTCGTCGACCCCTCCTCCTCTCTGCTCGATGTAATACCTATCACCAGATATGTCAATTATTAATCTCATACTTCTTTTATTTCTCGCATCCAGTGTACTCACTGTCATGTGGTGAAACCTGTTTCGACTCAGCCAAGTGCATCCTACAATTCTCCCATTCTGCTCAAGATTCCATGCCCAAATGCATCATTCCACTGCACTTCGATTATTTGTAAACAATATAACATTTTTTCCCATCTTTATCACAAGACTTTTAAACATTGCATATATCCTCCTTGTATTGGAAGGTGTGGTTAGGAGAGAAACATGTTTGTGGATTTACATGACGAGTTTTGATATGTTAATTCAGTGACATTCCAATCACGATATTTGGCTAAGTTTTGCACATACTTCATACAATCTGTCTCCATGTAAGGAAATGTTCCAAAAGAAGTGTATAGACAATAACTAAAATCTAACCCTCTACCGATATCTGCCATTTTGCTACCCTTTTACAACGATTGGTTTAAATGTTTGTTGGAACCGAAATTCACACAATCGATTTCGTAAAGTAAATTTGGGAATCCGAGATTTCTTGGAAGAACTCGAGAAAAGAGATCGTAAACAATTAATATTGACTTGTTGTCGAATAAGACTTTTCATACAATGTCTGTAAGCCAAAATGCAAGACTAAAGCCTAAGCCGTAAAGTACGAGAAGTATAGATGATTTGAAAGTGACTACAAAGATATATATTTATACTAAGTAGTCTAGGGTCTAAAGAGCTTGTTTTAGCGATATGGGACAGTGAAAAACCCTTCTCCGGCCGCCGACTTTGACCTAGGTCGGCGCGGCCGCGAGCTTGTTTCCTCCAATCCGTCCTGATTGCGTATATAGGCCCAGCTTGTCTTTGTGCCTTCGGTTTGATCCTTCCTTCGGTTTAATTGTGGCTTAATGTACTGATTTCGGTTTTACACTGAGAATCCTCGATGTTTTCGTATATCTTGAGCATCACGAAGTTTTACGAAAACTGCACGATGTTTTGGAAGGAACCTGCGAAGACAAAAGACTTAATTTTTATTTAGATTTTTTCGTACGAAACGTATTTTCCGCTTGGAGTTACTGCAATCCTTCTGGGAAAATATGAAGTCGAGTTCCAATGATCGGAAGAGAGTTAAGAAGTCAGCTCGGGAATGTTGATCAACTGTATCTGAAGTAGGGGTCAGGCTAAACCAAGATCAACATTCCAGCTCGGCGAAAGTCCTTGCTCGGAGAATACGCAAAGATACGAATCATATGAGACTCGTAGAAAACTCAGTTTGGCAGATTTTAAGATGATGGTGCCGAGCTGAATGACATGGGTTCAGCTCGGCACGTTTTTGAGCAAAGTGTGCCGAGCTGAATGCCGTGAGTTCAGCTCAGCATGTTCTGGATGTGAAGGTGCCAAGCTGAATGTCACGGATTCAGCTCGGCACGCTTTGGCCTTGAAGGTGCCGAGATGAATGACGTGAATTCAGCTCGGCACATTCACCCTCGGTGCTGCCGAGCCGAAAGACGTTGGTTCAGCTCGGCACATGTTGTGCCAGATGCTGCCGACCTGAATGCCATGATTTCAGCTCAGCACATTTCGAGACAGTTCAGCTAGGCACGTTTTGGGACATTTCAGCTAGCCATGTTTTTTGTTTACGGAAAAATTCATTTTCTCGTATAAGATTATTCGGGCATTTTACGTACGTTTTCAGCTCGGCAATGCACGATCCAGCTCGGCATTGCCTAGCTGAGTTCAGGTCGGTACGTAAGAGAGGGAGTCCAGGTTGGCACCTCTTTGGAAGGTCCAGGTCGGCACCCTTTTGGAAAGTCCAGGTCAGCAAAGATGAGCTTGGCCAGTTTCCGCAAAGATCAACTTGGCCGCGCTGGTTTTTTCCGCAAACTTATGATTTATACGAATACGGGAGTCGACTTGGAACTCCGTATTTTCCAATCTTTGGACTCTCTTTGATGTTTAGGCATTTCTAGCCGTTAATCTCGAGAGTGTGAGTTTTGACCCCAACAGTTATCCCCCAAGCTCGTTAGTCTCGGTCTATATGACAACGAGGTTAAAGTTATGAGAATATGATGTTAAGGACTAGAATGTTGCTAAGTTAATTTTTTTTTTAACGAACTGTTTCGAAAAGTGTTTTTCCGAGTGAATCAAGGCGAAGAAATTTTCGGAAAATGATTTTCCGAATGAGTCGAGATGAAGAAATTTTTTTTTAATCCTTGCCGAGCTGGATGTTCAGCTTTGGGATGCAATGTTGTGCCGAGCTGGATGTTCAGCTCGGCAAGTAATGTTGTGTCGAGCTGAACATGCAGCTTGGTAGAGATTTTGTGCCGAGCTGAACATGTAGCTCAGCAGAGACTTTGTGCCGAGCTGCATGTTCAGCTCGGCGTGTTGTGCTTCAGTTCATGCCGAGCTGAGTTTCAGCCTGGCCAAGTCTACGCCGAGCTGTTCTAATTTCTGCGGATTGACGTGTAGTCGTTTCCTTTTATCCCGAAGGACTAGATCTTCAGAAAAAGGAGATTGAACCTTTCGTGAGTGTTAGGGTCAAAACCCCTCTTCGGAGATTGATAGAACGAGAACACAAGATCAAGATCAAACGGATCGGGTCCCAAGAATAAGGGCCAGCCGCCCGTGTTTTCCGCATGGACCAGCCGCCCAGCATCTCTCAGTCGAGACCAGGCGCCCAGACTCGTCCTGGACTAAGTCCAGCCGCCCATTATCTCTCAGTCGAGACCCGGCACCCGGACTTGTCCCAGACTAAGTCTGGCCGCTGATCATCTCTCAGTCGAGACCCGGCACCCGGACTAGTCCCAGGATAAGTCCGGCCGCCCATCATCTCTCAGTCGAGACCCGGCGCCCGGACTCGTCCCGGACTAAGTCCGGCTGCTGATCATCTCTCAGTCGAGACCCGGCGCCCAGACTCGTCCCAGACTAAGTTCGGCTGCCGATCATCTCTCAGTAGAGACCCCGCGTTCGGACTCGTCCCGGACTAAGTCCGGCTGCCCATCATATCTCAGTCGAGACCCGGCGTCTAGACTCGTCCCGGACTAAGTCCGGCCGCCCATCATCTTTCAGTCGAGACCCGGCGCCCGGACTCGTCCCGAACTAAGTACGGTCGCCCATCCTCCTTTCAAGCATGTTTCCTGGCTAGGATCGCTCCAAGACCGAGCTGAAGGTTTTGCGGAAATAAAGGTATTTGACCAAATAGGATCGTCCGGTTCCCACGCTCGTTTTATTAGTTTAATTGCAATTAAACTCTAACTCTGACAAAAACTACATTTGTAATGATGATATTACGTTATTTTGAAATAAATAGAAATAAAGTTAATCTTTGATTCTATTTTGAAAACGACACACACAAATTTAGAAGAGAAGAGATAAGATGAAATAACATATGAGAGATTTATGTGAGATTTATGTGATGAACATGAAGAACAATGAGAGAGAGTAGAGAGAGAGTGACGAAAACATGATTATTAGATTATGATTGTCTATAATCGCTTAAGGCAAAGAAAAGAAAATGGTCTCACTTAAATACAATTGTGAATGACCAAAAACCTAGAAGTTGCCTTTAATGAATGAAAGGATACGGTGTACACCAAAAAGAGAACAAAAAGGTTACTAAAGTAGGAAAAATGTTTTGGAAAAGAAAGCTTATCCATAAACGGTCACAAGCCTTCCTTCTGAAGCAAACCTTTGACTTTCTCCTTTTAGTAAAACACAAAACCGAGCAATGGACTCATGACACACATGTTCTGAATCGGCCTGCACGGACCAGCCTGTACGGACGGCCGTACGGCAATGTGTCCGGAACATGGTGAATGAGCTTCATTGTTAACACTCCCCCTCAAGCTAAAGTTTCTGGAATCACCCAATGAACACTTTAGCTTGGATTACTCATGGAGTCTTGCCTTATTAAAAACCTAATAGAGAAAACCTCATGGGACAAAACTCTATAGTACAAGTGATATGAACATGGACCAGCTTGTAGCTGAGCAGGAGCAAGAGGAGGAAGCACATGTAGCCGAGCAGGAACAAGAAGAGGAGACCCATGTAGCTGAGCAAGGACACGAAGAAGAAGCCCTTGTAGCTGAGCCGGAGCTAGACTTACCCCATGGACCTATGACAAGATCAAGGACTAAGGCTCTACAACAAACCGTGCAACTCATGATCAATCAGCCTATAGTTCTTGAAGACTCAATTCGTTGTAATACTTTAGTTTGTAAAGTAGACTCAGGCATAGATGAGTATTAGCTTGTGTGCTCTTTTCCTTGTCAAGATCTTTTNCCTGGGTTTTGGTCTTGACAAGGTTTTTAATGAGGCCAAGTTAATACTCCTAATCTATCTATGTCCTAAGCTACTTGGACCANTTCCTCGGTTCCTTTTGCTATTTATACTCTCTTTGAGAGGAATAGCCGACTATCTAATCTTTTATCCAAACTCTTTTGAAGTTAGATCATCTCTCTCAGTGTGTCATATCTGAAAGAAACCCTTGACAAGTCCAAAGTGTGTCATATTTTTGTTCTTGTCAAGTTTAAGTCCCAAGAGTCTCCCATCACTCTTGTCGATTCCACTACTATCTCTTCCCCTTTCATTTCGTGTTACTTGTCTCACTTTGGATCTAGTCCGTAGATCCCTGTATCACCATCACTACTCCATACCATCAGTCCACACCGAGTATTTCATTACACCATTCCATCTTTCCGTAGCTCTCAAAGGTCGGATCTAACGGGATTCATATTAAATATGCTTTCTAAGCTTTTATTAGGTACTTATTAAACTGCTCTTTTGGCACACGAACTTGTATCCCATGCTTCATGTACAATCTTTATAAAACGTTTTGCGAAAATAGTTTTGTTTAGAAATCTCATAGGACATTTTTGGACCTCAAATATGCTTTCTAGGCTTTTTTATGGTACACACTAAAGTGCTCTTTTGGAACACGAAATTGTATCCCATGCT
>OVBB01001179.1:427-15105 GCA_900406415.1 Isatis lusitanica | reverse complement strand
TTTTTTTTTTTTCATCAAAAGGCTATTCTATTACTCAAACTTGAGGTGGAGTGGCAAGCCACTCCGGAATAGAACAACCTAAAAAGTAAACAGAAGCGGGATGAAGCCTAGCAAGTTTGGCTAAATTGTCCGCAAAACAATTGCGAGAACGCGGTACATAAATGAGAGAGAAGGAGGAAAAGCAGTGCTTGAGTCGGGAGAACTCTTTAAGCTCCGTAGAGTAAGCTGGCCACTCGTCTGGAGATTCGATCATTTTGATGATGTCCTGGCAGTCGGTGCCGAACCTTTGAGGTTCTTGATATTGGCTTAACTCGTGCATCGCCCAAAGGAGAGCTTCAAGCTCGGAATGAGCTGGCGATAGTCTCCGCGGCTGATTCTTAGCCCCTATTAGTCGGACTCCACCTTCTGTATCCAACCAAGTCCACCCTAGACCACTCCTAGCCTGAACGTCGCTCCAAGAGCCATCCACCAGGCAGATATCACGAAGGGGAACCGGAGGGAGAAGAGATGGCCGAATATTCGTGGTTGCCGTCCTCGCTTGGGGTTCCTTGGAGTTGGCGGAAAACCAGGCCTTGCATTCAATCACCGCATGGTGAAAGATATCTTCGGGTGATCGGACGATTCCTCTGAATAGTTTCTCATTTCGTGCTTTCCAAATAAACCATATGATCCACGGATAAGGATCTATTCCTCCTTCCAAGATCATAGAACTATCCTTCCGCCAAAAAAGAAAATCCAGGTTAGTGAACAAAGCCTGATATGGAAAAAGATTCCCAGGGCTGTTCGTGGACACCAGGGCCCAAGTTTGAGAAGCCGACGGGCATTCAAATATAGCGTGATTTATCGTTTCACTTGGCTCTCCACAGCGTGGACAACTATCATTACATTGCATGCCTCTATGTATCAGCTTGCTCGTAACAGCCATGTGGCCGGAGGCGATCTGCCATATAAGATGACGTATTTTTTGGGGGGCTTTTATTCTCCACGCCTGTGCTTGAAGGGCCTTAACACTTGGCTCCGACACAATGGTGTTCGGTTCCGGATATAACAGGGTCCTTGCCACCCAATATCCCGATTTTACTGTATATGTTCCAGATTTAGTAAATTGCCAACAAAAAGCATCTGAGTGGAAGCTCTGACTTACGGCCAGGCTAGTGATAAGCTCAATATCTTCAGGGACTACATAAAGGTGGAGCAGTTCCGTGTCCCATCGTTTAGAGTCTTTAGTTACAAAATCACTTACGGTCGTCTCGGGATGGACTACCGGAGCCAGTGCTCGAGCAGATCGAGCCGGGGAGGTAGGGATCCAAGGGTCCTTCCACGCTTTGGTATTAAGACCTGAGTGGATTTTCTGACGGATTCCCAGCATTAACAAAGGTTTAGCCGCTAATATACTAGTCCATCCATATGAGGGACTTTCTGATGATCCAGTTCGAAGAGGAGTACTTAACCGATAATATTTGCCTCGGAGGACTCTCGCAAGTAGCGAGTCTGGAAATTGGATTAATCTCCATAGCTGTTTGGCTAACAATGCCAGATTAAATTCGTGGATCGCCCGGAATCCAATACCGCCCTCATCTTTAGAACAACAAAGGTTATTCCATTTCGTCCAGTGTAATCCTCTTTTCGACGGATCCGATCTCCACCAAAATTTTGCAATAGCAGTCGCCAGTTTATCACAAATATCAAGCGGGAGTAAGAAACTCGACATTACAAAGGTTGGAAGGGCAAGTGCAACCGACTTGATGAGCACCTCCTTACCTCCTTTAGATAGCCATCTCGAGGTCCAGCCATTGACTCTTCCTTGTAGTCGTTCTGTAATAAAGGCGAAGAGCTTGCATTTTGATCCACTAATGTCCTCAGGTATGCCCAAATAGGAGCCCATTCCTCCCTCGTTTAGAATACCGAGAGCGTTCTTAGCCTCCTGTTTGATGTTGGCCGGTATTTTCTTCCCAAAGAGTACCGATGACTTCTCGTAATTGATGCATTGTCCCGAGGCTCTACCATAAAGATGGAGGATGTCCATTACTTCAATACACTCACGGGGCTCCGCCTTGCAAAAGAAAAGGCTGTCATCAGCGAAAAGGAGGTGGGAGACCGGCGGGCTTGCACGAACTACGCGCATGCCAGTGATCTTCCCTCGATCCTCCGCTGATTTGAGAAGGCTAATGAGCGCTTCCGTGCATATAATGAAGATGAAAGGAGACAAAGGATCTCCTTGCCTGAGTCCTCGTTTAGGCGTGATATTACCTCTTGGTTGACCGTTAATGAGGACATGGTAAGAGACTGAGTTCACACAACGCATAATCCAGGTGATCCATATCTCGGAGAATCCCATCTTTCGAAGGGCAGATTCTATAAAATCCCATTCCACCCTGTCGTACGCCTTACTCATATCCGTTTTGATGGCCATACGCTTGTTACGGCCGCCTGGGCTAGTGCGTAGTGCATGGAACAGTTCCTGCGCGATCAAGATATTATCGGTAATTTGACGTCCTGCGACAAAGGCCGATTGCGTTTCTGAAATCAGGGCTGGAAGAACTCGTTTGAGTCTCTGACATAGCAGCTTCGAGATAATCTTATAGCTGACATTGCAGAGGCTTATAGGTCGGAATTGTCCCATCTCGTTAGGATTATCTTTTTTTGGAATGAGACAAATGTTTGTCTCGTTTAAACCCGGTACAAGGGTACCGTTCATTAAGAAGTTATTGACCATACGGGTCAGGTCTTCTTTTACTATCTCCCACGATTTTTGATAAAAGAGGGCTGTCATTCCGTCAGGTCCGGGAGCTTTCTCAGGATGCATCGCAAAAAGAGCCGCCCGAACCTCCTTTTCCGTGATTGGTCTAGTAAGCTCCTCATTCATTCCTGGGGTTATGGTTTGATTCACCTGCGCGAGAGCCTGATCTATGTTCGTAGGGGACGAAGACTCGAAAAGCGAACGGAAGTAATGTGTGGCAACGGCCACAATCTCTTCCTCCGTTTCCACTAGGGTCCCGTTTGCATTCAAGAGGGAACTAATCCGGTTTCGTGCCCTCCTTCTCTTTGTGGATGCATGAAAAAACTTTGTGTTCCGATCTCCTTCAAGAAGCCACAAAATACGACTTTTCTGCTTCCAGAAGGCTTCTTCGGCTTTGAGTGCATCATGAAGATCGGCTGTAGCCTTTGTTATCTCTTCTGTTGTCGCAGAATCATCAGAGTATAAGGCATCAAGCTTTTCTTTTAGATCCGTTACCAGCTTTTCAGAATTCATCTGGTGTTGGCGACGCCATTGCCCCAAGCATTTGCGACACTGTGCAATCCGCATGGCTACGTTCGCGTCCTGAGGGAGATCAGGAGAGTTCCATCCGTCTTTAATGATCTGTAGTATCTCCTTATTTTCCAACCATCGTTTATCAAATTTAAACGATTTTTTGTTCCGGAAAGGTCGGGAGAGGATGTTAGCCAGAACAGGTCGATGATCCGATCCCCACATACGAAGATATTGATATGAGGTATGTGAGAACCTGTCATGCCAGTCTTCGTTACCTAGAGCTCGGTATAGTCTGCACCGCACAGTTGTTCGGCTTCGTTTCCCATGCCACGATAATGGGATTCCCTTGAATGGAAAATCTAGCATTCCACAATCCGCAATCATTTGTCGGAAGGGCAGAAAGGAAGCGTCGGAACGTGGTCTGCCTCCTTGTTTTTCGTTGTGGTTCACGATTTCATTGAAATCTCCGACCATGAACCACGGACCTGTGCGTGATGTTGCGAGGTCAGACAGGAGATCCCAAACAATCTGTCGGCGTTCCAAAACAGGGTCTCCATAGACAAACGTCAAGAAAACTTTTATTCCATCAATAGTTGCTTCAGTATCAATGATACGATTACTAGAAGACAGGATATTGATCTGAAGATCATTAGAGTACACTAAGGCTAGACCACCACTTGAGCCAATGGGCTCAACGGTAAACAAGTTATCAAAACATAAATCTCTCTGGGTATCTTGTAAAACATTCTTCTTATTTTTTGTCTCTGATAGGAAAATGATGCCAGGATGATACTTCTTGCTCATCTCTTTAAGGCGTCGAACTGTGAGGTCATTTCCCAGTCCTCTACAGTTCCAGCTGATTGCTCTCATATTTGAGACTGGGAGGGCTTCTGGGAACCCTCCAAACCTGATGCGTTGATGGTAGTTGAAGTCTTCGTCGTATTCTTCTCCTTTGCTGAGGGGAAGATCCCCTTTCGCGTTGTTCTCTCTCCGTCATTCGTAAGGCCAGCCGTCGTTGCTCCTCTTTTCTTCGGGGATCCTCGACGGAGAATCTCGGCTTTCTTGCCGTGAATGCCAGCGGGAATCATTCCTTTCTGCGTCTTCTTAGCAAGTTGGACTCTGGTGTGGGTTACCCCTGTGTTCCTACTCCCTTTAGCTTTGGCTTTGTCTCTAATTTCCTGTATCGTCTCGTTTAGGCTTGCTTCGTTGGTTTTGCTCTTGTTGTTCTGGTCGAGAGTGCTGGAATTCTCGATCTGCGCTAAGTCCTCACCTAGGAGGTCTTCCTCCATAATGTCTTTTTCCGCCAACTCCTCTCCCAGTAGATCATCGTTTTCACCATTAAATTCTCTTTCCTCTTCGTTCAGGGCATCAATCATTAGTGCCTCAGTTGGGGTCGTTCCTGTTGGAGCAGTAGTCGGTGACAAAATCGAAGGATTTTTGTCCATGACAGGATTTTTGTCCGTAACAGGGTGAGACGGAGGCAGAGGATGTGAGGTGTGATTCGCTGGCTTAGTGATTCTCAGAGATTTGTCGAGTTCAGGTTCCTTAAGCATGGATTGTCCCTTGTTCAGGACAGACTGACTAGCTAGACTCTTGTTGCTTTGTTCTCGGTGTTCACGTTCTCGGTGGTCGGGCTGTCTCGGGGCAGACAAAGGTCCTTCCCTTGGGATTGGTTCATCACGGGTGGAGTAGCGGTGATCATTTCTCTCTCGGGCAGATGAGACAAAACGAGACTCTGATCCCCCTGAATATCTGGGGTTACGGTTCTCTCTGGCTGAAGAACCAGTTTCCAACTCCCTGCGACGATAAGACTGTTCCGGACGGTGAGAAGAGTCCAGTCGGGCTCTATTGTCGGAGCGGTGCTGAGTATCTCGTGTTCGCTCCTCTGAGATACGAGCATCTCTTGCTTCGTTGGTAAATCGCCTACCAGAGTCTCCTTGGCGATCTCTGGACGGAGACAAAGGTCTCCGGTGACGATCGATGCGTTCGCCTGTGCCAGACTGTGCAGGTCTAGCGGAATCCCTCATCTCATGTCTTGCAGTTTCCTTGGGATGCTCTTCATGGGGATCGATCTTTGGTTGCATTCGAGAGAGGCCTCCTTGTCGAGGGATTTGTCTGAGTGCTTTCATCTCTTCATCTTTGATCGAACATGACGTTACATCGTGGGTGAGGAAGCCACAATGGTTACAAAACTTAAAAAGCCTCTCATACTTGATTTGGAGGGTGACTTCGTCTCCATTGTGGCTGCGGATTTTCCTGGCGAATTTTAATGGTTTACGGCTGTCCATTGTAATGAACAGGCGTGCTTCTTCGACTTCAATGGTGTGGACATATCCAATCTTGTCTCCAATGCTGCGGAGGTTAATCTCCGTCCATAGGTGCAAGGGAAGTCCGGTTAGAGTGACCCAGAAAGACATCTCCCATGGGTAGTCGTCGTGCACAACAGGTGCCCATCGAACCAAAACAAACATGTAATAGTTGTAGTGGAAAGGTCCTAGGTCCATTACGGTATTGAGATCCTCTTCCGAGCCGAAGTTAAAGAGGAAACGGCCGTTCCCTAGATCATTGGAAGTTACTCGGTTCTCCATTCCCCAGTGTTGTGGCATGAAACCAAGGAGTTTTTCCACATCTTGAGTCCTCGCGTTTAGAACTTTACCAATAAGGGTTAAGCCATATTCCTGAATGATTTGGGAGTTGTCCTGCTCCGGTAACTGGATTGGTTCATCATCATCAAACGGCATCAAAGGTTGCAGATCCGCCATTAAACCTTGAAGTTTATTCTGAAACGTATGGTTTCCGAATAGAAGTGTCGAATACGGTACCGAAAAGAGTTTAGCACAAGGTTGCAGAGTACGTGGAGATTTAGAAACAGATTCGCCGTCAGGTGAGGGATCGTGGTTAGGGACAAGTCTCCAAAGGAAGACTTGATCTGTCAGGCAGTCAAAGGACTCCCAGGCTTGGTCAATCTTCGTGAAGGTGGGAATCGCCGCCGTCGTCTCTCGTGTCGTCCATTAGGGTTTCAAAGGCGTAACCAAAACCATTGAGTCAAGCGTTTAACCAATTAGAAGGTGTTGAAAATACTAATCGACCGTTTTAATTCACGTTTAAGAACTTATAAATTATGGAGTTAATGTAGAAGAACCATATGTAATTCTTATAAACTAGGAGGATGTCAGAATAAACGAAACGTTGGACCAAGTTAGTTGATGGGCAATGCGATGTATCTTACAAGTTATAACATCAGAGATATTTTGGTTATTTTTTACTGATTCGATTAGAATTGGTTCGTATGTCTTTCAAACCCAGAAGAAGAAGGGGTGGCCTTTGATTTGGAGTTGGCCGAGTTTGAAGTATAGTTCGGGTCTTTTCCGAACATTACATTAAGTACTTTTGTACCATTTTGATTAGCTACAAATCTGGCTAAACTTGTTTGATTGTGAGTTTCAAAAGCTTAGAGAATCCAGTGGGTCACGGTTCGCTCCTCCTCTCGTCTCTGCAATTTCCAAAGACACTGCTTGACACTTTTTTGATCAATTTTCTTTCCAGGGCCGCCGGCATCTGTCGGCGGCTCTTACCTTTCCTTTTTTAATTGCTTTTTTATACAGTTCCCTTGTTAATAAAGATTAATTGGTGGATTATGAATCCAAAAGAGAGTTTGCAAAAGAGGTTTCAATGGCGATTTCAGAGGATGTTCGGATCTCAGATCACACAATTGACTATTCTCTTGTGTTCCATTTCAATTTACATTGTAATCTCTGGGTTTAGCAAGGTATTCATTCAATTGCCCAATTATATTCTTCTTTTCCGGCAGTCTCGTTTCCATGGTTGTTGTCGGCTTTGTTCTCTCCTTCCAAAAAGACTCAAGACAATGCAAATCCGGCGTCTCTTCAATAAAGTCTTTTTTTATGTTGGTTGTCTATGTTTCCGTGGGTTGTATTTGGGGGGATTGTGTTTGTCCTCTCTTTGGGGTTTTGTCTCTCCGATCACACATTGGAGATTAACTTGTTGGTGGATCTCCGCTTGGCCTTCCTACAATGGAGATGCACGTGTTACAGTCCGTCTCATATGGAAGCCGGGGATAATTGGGCACAAACAAAGTCTAGGAATCATTCACATGGGGCTTTTAACTACTTGTGGAACAAGGTTGTGTCAGTTTTCACATTATCAACAAACATGGGGTTTGGTTACAGCCAAAGAAGGTGTTATCTCCTTGTGTAGGAGATGTTTATGTGGTTTGCGATGTAACGGATGGATCGCAACCAATGATCTTTTAAGAAGTTATTGGAATCTCATCAAAAAGATGTTAGCCAAACACGAAGATCTGAAGATGAAGATGAAAAAGGAACATAACAGATTTTGTAATCTGTTAGCGCGTTATAAGTCTTATCTACCTATGAAAGCAGCGTGTTAATTCATTTTTGTTTATTCGTCTCTTTTACATGACAATCTTTTGGTTTATTTGTATGTATGATAACTGTGTAATCTTGGTTAAGTAATAAAGAAGTTTAGCCGAAAAAAAAAAAAGAGAATCCAGTGGGTCACCATCGTATTAACGCGGTAAAATTACGGTTAAAGAAAAGGTGGTTTGGTTAAAACTGGAGATTTAAGGAAGGTTATAATTGATGATAAGTGGTTGTCGCGCCACTATGAACATGTAAACAACTGTCTAATCAATTGGTCAAACACTCGTCACCTACAATAGAAAAGCTGCATGATGAGATGAGGAAGAAATGAGAAAATCCAATATATTAACATCATTTTCACCAGTTTTCAAACTTAAATTCTTAAACTTGGTCTATTAAAAGCTTGATTCTTCTACTTTTCGATATACGGTCAAAATTTGTCGCATATTTGATTCAGAAAAAGTTTTACGTACCTAGATACCTGATGACGTCATGATTATGTAAACATTCGTCAGACAAAACATAAAAGTTTCGAGAAGTTTTGTTTTTAAAACTATCTTTTGTCGTTTTTCTTAGCTATAAATAACAGTCAAAGACTTGGGTTTGTGTCTTTGACTCTTAAAATCGGTAGTACGGCGAGAAGAGGAAGGATGGTTTTAAATCGTCGAACCGTCATGGCAAATATGGCATCATCCTTACGCCATGCTGTCCAAAGCAATTATGTCACGTGATCCGCTGATAAACATGTGCGCTTATCTGGCGTGATTCGGGTCTAAATATGTGGACAGTTTTATTAGTAGTAAAGAATCAAATTCCACATAATTTGTAGTATGTAGTAGTCTCGTTGAACTTACATTCGGTATGCAAGTATTAATAGTGGTCAAGACTTGTAAATTTCATAGTAATAGGAGTACTATTTTTTTCTTACTTCGTCTTAAAAAAAAAAATAAACAAAATGAGTTAGATTAGGTTATCGATTTGCTCGATAAAACAAACAATTCTTGATTACAACGAACATATAATTCAAGACACACACAAAAATACTTACTTTGTTCTTTCTAAAGCTTAGAAAGTGGAGGAACAAATTTTGTTAAAAGCTGTAGATACAAAAAGAAAGAATCAAGAAAACATATAAAATGTTCGCATGCAATAATTGGGATATATCCACGAGGGGACCATTAACGATGATCCATTTACTCTTGGGATTCGACAAAACATTTCGAATTGAAACATCTTTATTGTACAGAGGATGATGAATTGATGACGTAACACAAGCCATTGATTAAATTTTAATCCAAATCTTTCTTGCTTAATTCAGCTGAATTTAGTAATCCCATATATTGTTTTTATTTGTTTTTTTTCTGTCATATCTTTCTTGGCATAAACCCTTTTTTGGAGCTTTTTTTTTTATAAATGGAACTTATTCGTATAAACAAAATAAGCTAATGTTTTAAAGGAAAAGAAATGGCGTCCTCAAAACCAAAATAAAACCTTTAAAGACAATTGACTTGTAAATCATCTTCTTAAATTTGGCCAACTGTCAGCACAACAACTCTTTCGTTAAGTGTATAAATACATCTTCACGAGAGATGCAACAAACAAAACATATTCTTCACTAACTCTCTCAGAGATTCATTAAGATGCCACTCCCAGATAAATCTTCTGGTAACAAGAGGTTAGTTGTTAAGAAGCTTTTCGCTAGACAGCAACACGAAGGATTTGGAGCTGTTGTAAGAAGAAGCATCGGAAGGTAAGAAGACAAATTACAAACTAAAAGCTAAAAGAAAAGCTTCATTAATTCCAGATGTAGCTAATGGAAAAAGGAAGCTTAAAGTCTGTGATCTTTTTTGCAGGTTTGAGTTCAGATACTTCGACCCATTTCTTGTTTTGGATGAATTCTCAGGTGAGTTTTTCTTCTTCTGATCCTCTGTTTTTGCTCTGTTCTTTTGAATCCAACTTGTCAAAGATTAAGTAATAGAATAAATCTTTAAAAATTGCAGTTTCGGCTCCTGCAGGGTTCCCAGATCATCCACACAGAGGTTGGTTTAGTTTATCAGATATGCTAAACGTAGTTGACACGTTTGCGTTTTGTGTGTACATGAGATTCTTTAATTTTATTTAGTCTAATTTTGTTAGTTCTCATGAAAAAGAAATTGTAACTACCTTTCATTTGCGTTTGACATTTAAATTTTGTTTAAATACTTAAAAAGTTGCTGAATAAACGACCAAGGCATTACTCTTTACCGTCTGACTTCTAACACTAACTTGTCGCTTTATCATTGTTCTTGGTGTTTACTATTTTTTTGTTTTCCTTCCAAAAACAGGATTTGAGACAGTCACTTACATGTTAGAGGTATTGATATCTTTTCATCTTCATATTCGATTTCACAAAAAAAAAAAAATGTCAAGCTTTATTCATGATGTATTAGTTTATTATATACATATAGGGAGAAATATTGCATGAAGATTGTGAAGGACACAAAGGAGTAATAAGAGAAGGAGGATTACAATGGATGACGGCAGGAAAAGGCATCGTCCACTCTGAAATGCCTTCTTCTAACGCTAATGGCATTACTCACAACAAAGGCTTGCAGCTCTGGATCAATCTCTCCTCAAAACACAAACTGTAACCTTCTTTCAATGATTAATCAATTGATAATGAGTGTATAGTGATGATCCATGGTTTTTATGTACTAGATTAGGTGTTTTCTTACTCTAAAAGTCTGTGGATTCTCAGAGTAGAGCCGAGTTATCAGGAGATAGAGAGCAAAGATATAGCAGAAGCAGAGAAAGACGGTGTGAGAGTGAGGATCATAGCAGGAGAATGGAATGGAGTTAAGTCAAAGATCTGCACAAGAACACCAACAATGTATTTAGATGTCACTCTCACGCCGGGTTCTCGGATTTCTCAGCCCATCCCACTTCACTGGAACGCGTTTGTCTATGTTCTTCAAGGCCATGGCCATTTTGGGGATGCTAGGTCACAGCATTCAACCGCTGCAGCGCACCACTTGCTGATTCTAGGCCTAGGTGGTGACCGGTTAGAGGCTTGGAACGGTTCTGATTCCGGTCTGCCACTTCGGTTTATCCTTGTTGGTGGTGAGCCTCTAGGGGAACCGATGGTTCAGTTTGGTCCTTTTGTTATGAACACACAGGAAGAGATTGATCAGACCATTGATGATTTTGAGAATTTTACAAATGGATTTGAGAAAGCTAGACATTGGAAGTCTCAAACAGCTTCTGCCTTGGGATTGTTCTAATATGTTTTTGCCACTACTCACAAATTGTTTCAATAACTTTGTACCTTGTAATTGTTTATTTTTCATGATTTCTTTTTCATATTAAAAAAATAATTGTATTTTGATACTTCCACATCTATTAGAGAAATAATGAAGTTATCTCCATTTTTTTTTCTGTTACAACATTATTCATATTAAAAAAATAAGAATTTCTTATAAAGTGTCTGTTATATCTGCTGTAATTATTTCTTAGTAAAACTATATTATATGTTGTTTGTTATTGATGCATTTAATTCCTTATTGATATTCAAAGATCGGGCCTTGCCATTTGTTTCAATCAGTTAGTAAAAATTGTCCCACAGTTAGTCCTTAACCAAATCCAATATAGCCTAAAAGTAGAACCCATCCAAGACCCATCGTGGAGACCAATGAAGTTTTATATGGTAGTATTAAACTATTTAATCATGCTTTTTAGTAACCGATGTGGGAATTTTTGAAATTGGATCCTTTTCTAAATAAGTTTGGCTATCAAATGCACAAAACACTAGTGAGCCTTGTTGGAACCCCGTTCAACTAATGATTCCATCGTTGTTTGTTCCAGTGGTTGACTATCCTTGTCGGTCCAAGAAACATTGGGTTAAGAGAACTTTTCTCTCACATTCTTTCTCGATGAAACTACACTATTATTCCTCAATTCTATATATGTCCTTTATGAAAACTATATTGCAGTTTTTAAGTCCTTTGATGATTCTCAGGAGTTTGTGAAGAGAGAATATAACCAATAGTTAGAAAAATACTAACTCAACACCAGGAGCCAAGGCCATAGCTAAACAAACTGTGGATACGATACGATAACTTCCACTCTTTATTTCAACTCACATATCTTAGAATCTAACAAGCAAGTTTGAGAAAGACCAGGTCTGGTTTCAAAGCACGTACCTTTGCTTTGATCTGATCCATGGCGTCAAAAATGACTTTTATAGACTAGTTTGGGAGATGTTGACAAAAAAAAGGAAAAAAAGAAAAATAAGACAAGATCCGAGGATGTCTCTGCGCCAACAGGGAGAGTGGGAGACCATCGAGAGGAAAAACAATCAATGGGTCAAAAATAATGCTTTCCGAGAATAGACTGAGAATTTCAAATTGTCTCTACGCCAACAAGGAGACCATTTAGCTAATTAGCTTCAGTGAAATCAGAGTACCTAAAAAAACATAACCCCCTGTAATAAGCCAATGGGAGTTTCAAGAACCGCCACGTGGTAAAATTTTTATTAGTTTAATATCTAATAACATTATACAATTTTGTCATGATCAAAAGCACTAATAAGCTTTGAGCGGGCATGACTCACGAGTCACGCGAGTCACTGGTTAACAGAGACGAAATTAGACGAAACTTATATCTGTAAGATGTTGAATTGATAGTTTAAGAGAGCCCGAGTTTGTTTCGTTCCTCAATTTAAACCTCTGAACTAACTGAGAATTCGTGCGTAGTAGATAGAGGTATCAGAAAATGGAGGTTTCGATGTTGGGTTCCTCGTGGAGTTTCGGATTATCCCAGAAGACACAAACACCAAAACTCGCAAGCTCTCTGACAGAAAGAGATCCAATTTGTCTGAATATGAGGGTTGGTAATCCAGTTAGGGCATATTACGCTCGATCCCTGAAGTGCAGGTCTGTCTCTGAGGATTTCGTTGAGAGAAGTAGCCCACTTGAGGTAAGAAACTAAAATTGCGTTTGTCCGAGACTGTTGGCATTTCGATTTTGATTGCTAATCTTGCAATAGAATGCATTGAACAAGTTTCTTCATCATAGGCGAAAAATTGAAACTTTATTTCATATATATTGACGTTTGCAGATTGCCAAGTCCTTATCTCCTGTAAAGTCTTGGCCTTTTTTTTGTTTGTTCAATTGAATGAGGAAGTTGCTTTCACTGTAAAGCTCGGTTAGCTTCCCCTTGAAAGACCATATTGATATAGGCTATGTGAGCTGTTTATTCTCTATCTTATTCATTTGAGTTCTCATCGTTTGAAAGGTTAAGAAAGAGCTAGAGATTTGCTTTAACTGTATCTCTAATCTTCTTTCTAAAACTCTGATACATTCCCCTCGAAAGACCATTTTGAAATAGACTATGTGAGCTGTTGATTCTCTATCTTATTCCTTTTATAATTCTCACTGGTCTGAAAAGGTTAAGAAAGAGCTAGAGATTTGCTTCGACCTCATACATAGGCTCGGGAGAGGGATCTTGTACTTGGGTTCTGCCAGAATCCCACCAAACCATTCACATTACCTGCAAGCACAAGAGTTGAGCAAAGAAGTAAGTAGGACTCGTAAAATTCCACAAGAACTTTAGTTTTATCAATATTACAATGTAGGTTTTTACAGAAATGTGTATTGATCAGGCAGCGAATCTGTTGGATTGTACTACATGGTCTGGAGCTGGACCAGGACTCATGGATGCTGTGACCAAAGGTGCTTTGGAAGCTGAGAAACCAGTCGGTGGCATCAAAATAGAAAAAGAAGCAGGTGAATGGACCGCATCCAAGTTTCATCCTTATCTCCCTCCTCAAAACTATCACACTTGCAGGTAACATAGCTACACACTTCTTCTTACTCTGATCTTTAACACTAAGAGTGATCCCTAAAACGTGGAATCAACGTTTTAGGTTTTTCTCGGCGAGAAAGCATGGATTGGTGGATGCAGTTGTTAGAAACAATGTTTCTGATAAGACGGCCGTAATTGCATTGCCAGGAGGCATTGGCACGCTCGATGAGATGTTTGAGGTTTTGGCATTGATTCAGCTCAAAAGGATTGGATCTGTATTGCCGGTTCCATTCATTGTGATGAATTATGATTCTTTCTATTCAAAGCTGTTTGAATTCATTGAGAGCTGCGAAAACTTGGGAACTGTTGCCAGAGGAGAAGTTTCTGCATTGTGGAAGGTATGCAACAACAACTTTGAAGCTCTCACATACTTGGCTGAGTTCTATGACTTGCCATGTGGCTCTACAAAACCCGAAACTCAACTTAGAAAAACCGGATCCGTTTCTTAGCTCGTTTCTGTTTTTGACTGTAAGAGATCATATTAGAGACCATGAGCAACAATCTTGAAGCTATGTGGCATATGCAGAATATAACTTTTGTGTTTCTTCTCTAAGCTTTGTGTTGTATTATGCTATGAACATGTTCTTTACTTGGCCATAACCGAGCCTAATAATTTAGAGATTGTTTCCGCCACCGACAACAAAATGATACAGTTGTGGGAGGTTACAGAACCGATCTGAACAGTTTCTTAATCGAGCCAGACCAAACAAATATCTCATAAAAGTACAATACAAAAGCAATCAGATTTGTGGTCCATTCATGCCAAAAAAGAAAAGATATTTTGGTATAGAAATTGAATACAAACAAACGAAAGTAAAAGACTTCAAAAAGAGAGGCGTCTATAATCCGTGGATCGTGGCTGCCTAGAAAAGTCTATGTCACACACTCGTTTTTCGATGAATATTAAAACATTAACGCAATTATTGTTCCCTCTTTACACTTTCTAATTCCACCTTCTTAATCATCTTCTCCGTCGTCTCAAAGCTCAAGAAGAAAAAATAAAACCTCAGCGCCAAAATCAAGAAGAAGAAAACAGAGAAAGCTTTCTTCTTTTTGACCTTTTTCATCCCCCGAGATTAAAAGGTTATAACCTGAGCCTTAATTTCGTCTTTATTGAAAGTCTTTTTCTTAACTTTATCCTTAATTCTGGAACATCCGTTCTCGTCCCTTGGATTATGGGC
>OVBB01001175.1:628-13597 GCA_900406415.1 Isatis lusitanica | reverse complement strand
CAAAGCATGACTTCATCTTCTACTCCGATCGACTGATTCGTTTGGTCGGTGGAAAATTTGATTTCTGTTTCGTGTTATTTTACAAGAGTTCGTTCTAATAATGTCTACTTGCTAGGTGGTTGAGCACGGCCTCGGGCACCTTCCTTTTACAGAAAAGCAAGTGGTCACTCCCACAGGCGAGTTAATGAAACGTTTCTATTGAAAACATTATATCTTGTGAAATCTCTGCACAAGAAATTTCCAATTAGACTAAGATTATAGACTGATTGTTAAATTGCTTTTGTTTTTGTTTTCTGTAATTTTAGGATCTGTGTATTCGGGTGTAGA
Organism: Isatis lusitanica; assembly: GCA_900406415.1. Classification (NCBI taxonomy): domain Eukaryota; kingdom Viridiplantae; phylum Streptophyta; class Magnoliopsida; order Brassicales; family Brassicaceae; genus Isatis; species Isatis lusitanica. The sequence continues at coordinate 13,270 of OVBB01001175.1, read as the reverse complement.
CTTCTGTAAGAGGCTGTGTGGTGTCTCGGTTGTCAGAAGGTAAAGAAACCAGCACAAATACTCAAAACACTGAGACCATATAAATGATTCTGCATTTGAAACTCTTACAAAATGATACAGCGGTGAGAGTATGGAGAATGCTCTTAGAGCATGCTGCAAAGGCATCAAGATTGGGAAGATTCTGATTCACAGAGAAGGAGACAACGGTCAGCAGGTTTGCGTTCTTTTTTTTTTTTTTATCACTTGTCCTAACTGCTTTCTGGGAAATGTCTGAACAAATGGCAAACAACAGCTTATCTACGAGAAGCTACCCTCAGACATATCAGAAAGGCACGTGCTTTTGCTGGACCCAATCCTCGGGACAGGTCTGGTTTATCTGTGAAGAGACTGGTCTTACTCTGCACAACACAAGACATGTAACAGGAGCATGTTTTTTGTTTTGTTGCAGGAAACTCGGCGGTGCAAGCGATAAGACTGCTCATAAGTAAAGGCGTACCCGAATCCAACATAATATTTCTTAACCTCATATCTGTAAGTTGGACACAGGAACCAAAACGAAAACCAAATTTGTCTTATTTCTCTCCATAGCTTAAAGCAGTCACAAAATGTGTGTATTCAGGCACCTCAAGGAGTAAATGTGGTGTGCAAAAGGTTCCCGAGGATAAAGATTGTGACTTCTGAGATAGAACTCGGTTTAAACGACGAGTTCCGAGTTGTTCCTGGAGTGGGCGAGTTTGGAGACCGCTATTTTGGCACGGATGATGAATGAGAGAGCATATTTACTTTGAGTTCTTGTTGATTTTTCGTTTGAGCTGTCCTGTTCTTATACTGATTTTATGATCGGATTCACATACATGTATACCGGAATATCTTTTTCAACCGAGTTTATATGAAGAAGCATCTATCTTGGTTAGAGGGTTTTGTGGAAGTTTTTGATAATCGGTTATGATTAATCGAGAGATCATGGACTAGCATTGGCCTATATAATTATGATGTCAGCTTATAGTTAAAAAAATATATGCCTTTTAAAAAAATATACTATATAATTTGACGGTTGAGATATTACTCTCTGGATATTTAACGGTGTATAGCGTAATTACAGTAGACTTTCTCGTCTCGGAGCAATCGAGTGGAGATGGTGTGGGTGTGACCGAAGAAGAAGGTCGTCGAGTTCCAAGTTTGAATTCGAGGCGGGAAATTTGCAAATCAAGAAAAATACTTGTGAGTGGATACCGTCGTCACTCTGTTTGTGGGCTTTTTGTTCTTTCTGTTTAAAATCTGAAAGCTTGCACGCATAAGCCTATTGATGATTCGCTTTTTCTTTCTCCGAATACTTACGCCTGTCTCTCCGTCTCCGTCGCAATCTCGTATGTTCAATAGCGTTTTGGTATCAGTGGATTTTGAGTTTGCTTATCTTCAGTGGGGAGTTGAATTGAAAACTTGAAAATGGTTTAGGGTTTCGTGGCTCTATCTATATAGCTTGTCTTTGAAATTTCTAATCTTTTAAATCAAAAGGAAGCGTAAAGTCTCTCTTTTTCTTTTCAGAGTGCGCCGATTCCGAATGGAGAATCATTCGGACACAGAGAGTTCACAGATTTTGGGGGATTGGGATTGTCCTGCTCCGGTGAACCACCAAGGACTCGGAAGTAGAGTTTCGGACAAGGAAAGAGGTTCGACGTCAGCTGTTGCTGGAGGCAGGGTGCTGCCACCGTGGATTGACCCGTTGTACGAATGGGGTGGTGGGAGGAAAGTGGACGGAAGAAAGAAGAAGAAGAAGAATAAGAAGAAGAAGAAGAAGAAGGAGGAAGAGAAAGAGAGTGAAGACTCTGATTTGAGCCTTGAGGATCTCATGCATGAATATTCTTCTTTACCCCCTCAAATCGCTGAATGGTTTTGGTGTATCGAATATGTAGCCAAATTCGTTAAGGACCTACCCTGCATACTCGGTAACTCCCTCTTATATTATGCTCATTTTGTGTATGTTAAGAACCAGGTCATTAACAAGATATCTCTTTTCCCTCAGATTTGATGAACATGGGTTATCGCTGCACATATGACTATGGGACGAGGATTAATGAAGTCCTGTCTCTTAGAATCTTGGAGTTCATGTTTGATCCAAGCAAGAATGTTGCTACAGGCGTCGCTCTTGCTGAGCCAAGAGTCGAGTTTGATTTATCTTTGAGCAACACCCATGTTCTCAATGCCATTCTTAAAGATGTATGAGCATATTGTAGCATAATTTTACTAGCACAAGTAGAACTATAGGATGTGTTCTTAGTCGCTTGTTCTCAAATGTTAGATTCCAGTATCAGAACTACGACCTGGCATGCCGGAGCTATCGAAGTTCAATCTTCTTCCATTCATTGCTCACAAGAACATGTCTATGCCACAATGTGCACTGGAGAAGGTAAAGATTCCTGATAAATCTTCTTCCTTTTTTCTTTACAAAGATGCCCAAGTGATTGAAACAACGATGCACATTTCTTTTATGTTCGTTTGGAGCTTGTAGCTAAGAGATGTGAGTGTCATGGAGAACCAGACAAGTGCAGCTCCTCTCATGGAAGCAAATGGCCCTGTTGTTAGAGATGTGACATCAGTGCACAGGAATCCAATGCAGGCTAATGAGAGAGATGAAGTAATTGTGAACGATGGCGATGTCACAACAGGTGAACCCATAAACAACGGTAACACTAGTAGCGAGACTTTTTCTCCAAGCTCGGATGTGCGTGTAAAATGTACAAAAGATGGAGCCTGGTTAATCAGTGAGAGCGATGATGAGTCAGATATGGTTAAAGGTCTAGCCTCGGCGAAGAAGAATGCATACATTGCTTCAAGACCCGAGAATGTATGCTGGAAATGTGAAAAAGAAGGAACGTTGTTGTTGATATGTAGCAGAAGCGATTGTGCAGCAAAATTTCACAAAGAATGCTTGAATTGTCCGGTTTGCTTTGACGAAGACGAGAACTTTCACTGCCCTCTGTGCTGGTACGATCGAGTGGCCATGGAGTACGTTGAATCGCAGAAGTTGATGAATTGTGCAAAGAGAAGACTCGTGAAGTTTTTACCGCTACTTTGCAGAGCGAGCAAGAGGCTGAGATGATTGGTACAACCTCACTATTATTGACTTTTGAGTGAATTAAGGTAGAAGAAGAGTCAGCGGAGACAAAAGAGCAATCCTCTTATTAATGTGTTTGATGTAAAGAAGAACTGTGAATTTTGATTTACAGTAAAAAAAAAAGTAAAATGTTTTTTTTCTCATGGCGCGTGAGATAAAAAAAAGGAGTGACAGTGTGTTGTAAAGTGACGTCAGCGTGTATAAAGTTACCGACAGTGGTGGGTACATATAAAAGAAGGGAACTTAATAATAATACAAAGGACAAGACCGTCCTTTCTCTTGTGTGTATTTTCAAGGGAAAGTCCCAATTTCAATTTCAATTTTTCACTTTCTCTCTCCTCCCGCTTCTCTTCCTTCTCTCCTCCAAAGCATGAACAGCGACAGCTTCGCTGATGGCGGCTCTTCTAGGGTTTCGATTCCGCATCATCTCCGCAAAACCCTTCAGAGTATCAGAGAGATTACCGGCAAGCAGCACTCCGACGAAGACATCTTCGCCGTCTATAAGGAATCCTTCAATGATCCTTACGAGACCGCCCAGAAGCTCCGCTTTCTAGGTACTCCTTCTACTCCCACCAATTAGGGTTTGCCTTCTGTTCCTTTTCCTTCCTTTAAATGGACCGCGCCTCTCGGTTTTGTTTTGTTTTCTTTGCATTTCATCTGTTTCGGCTATACGATAGGGTTTGGTTTGGGAAGATCATATGATGCTCTTATGGTTCGAAAGTGTTTTAAGCTTTTCTTTGGTTCCTGGAATTGTTTGGAATCTTTGTTTCCTGGTTTGGAATTTGCAGATTCTTTTTGTATCTAAAAGTCGCTTTACTCCGCATCGTTGATGATCTTTAGCGTTTAGCTTGAAGGTACTTAGAATCATCAAAAGAGACTCTTTTACTTTCTTAAACGAATGAGTTTGTATCGTTCAAGGATTATAGTGGGCGTTTGGGTTATTGAGTATGGATTATATATGTCTACTGTTTTTCTATATGTGAAGACAATGCACCAAAACTGTCTTCTTATCTTGCTCATTATGATTTTGCAGATACGTTTCATGAGGTGAGAAGTAAAAGGGACAAAAGGAAGGAGGCAAGTATTCTTTTCTTTTTTTCGTTATGAATCCCTTATTTGTAGTTTTATCTCTTTGGTCTATTCTAGTTCACTTCTCTTTTGTCTTTTAGAATTAGTACATTGGTTATGGATTCACTTATATATCCTGTATCAATTTGTGCATCACTTGCTCTTAGTACCTTTCATTATCTAATGTGATTTCTGTCTGCAGAATNNNCACTTGCTCTTAGTACCTTTCATTATCTAATGTGATTTCTGTCTGCAGAATTTAGTGCCAATTACGCAAGCAAGTGCCAGAGTTGGTCGGAGGAACTTTGCTTCTAGTAACACTTATCAAGGTACAATAGTTTGTTTTCTTTTATTTGATACCTTTGAATCAAACTTGTACTTCTCTTCCCTGTTTTAAGCTCTTTGTTGACATTCAGATGCAGGCAATGGAAGAAGTGCATCCTTTAAAAGGGAGAGTGGAGCGAATCATGTAACAGGAGGTTCTAGAACTTCTCTTCCCGCCACTAACAAAGCAAGAAGCCCCACAGTACCTCGTGCGATAAAGTATTTTTACATACCATCCTTCTGTGACTCTACGTATCTGTTCAACTTATGGGCGCCTTTCTTATTTTCTTGACCTATAAAGTTGTTAAATATTTAACGGTGCCTTTTGCAGGGTTTCTGGTCCTACCAATATTCCGAGTGGGGTAAACGTTCATAAAGGTGAAGATGATTTCACTGCGACTGTGAACAAGGGAGTGGCAGAGAAAAATCCTCTTGCCAAGTCTACTTCTTTCTCCGAGGATGCTGTTGAGCCAGAGACGTCTAAAGCAACTTCAGAACAAGTTGCTGCACCTATATCAGTGTCTGCTGTACAAAACCATATAGAAGATGTAATTTCTGCTCAGATCTCACAGCCTGTTGTCAATAGCCAGCCAGCAGAGTTGGAGTCATCTACATCCGGTCGACAGCATCCTTCTTTGATTTCTGCTTCTCATTGCAGTAGCCATTCTGATCAAGGTATATTGGCCTTTTATTCGTGAACCTTTGGTTTGCCTCGAAGCATTCATCAAAGTAGCTTTATGTTCATTCTCTGATCATCTAATTAAGCCAGAAAATAGGGTCTGTTATTTGATTCAGTCTCTAATTTCTTTTTGTAATAGTCACCGAGAATGAGACTGCATCCAAGAAAGGCAAAGCTCAATCGCGACCCAAGTCAAATATTGGCGAGCGGTCACACGTAACATTTCCGTCCCACCTTCAGGTTGCCGAAGAACTGCAAAATGGTCTGACGTTTGGCAGTTTTGATTCTAATTTTGTGAAAGAGGCATCTTCTAACCATGGTGCTACTGGCGGTGATGACTCAAATTTTATGTCTTCTCACGGGACAGGGGATGATCAGAGAGATTCTTCTCCCACTACCAATGGCATTCCCGGGGTTGCTTCTGCTAGGTTGGTGACTTAGTTACTTTTAATCTGCATATTCCCTGCTTTACTTATAGACCTACCGCGATCTCTGTTCCCAAACACTGTTCCCAGTCTCAGTTTTTATGTTTGTATCTCATTACATGACTTCTTGTGCAGAGGCGCATCATCTTTTATTGAAGATAAGGACCATGGGATTTCAGATTCAGCACCTGGAGGTGAGCTAGTGCAGCATTCAGATCAGATTGTCCCACCTGGAGAAGATGAACTGAGAGAGGAAGCTTTATCGAACACACAAACTCATCAAATTGCTTATGGTCAAGGAGCTCCATTCAGCATGTTTGGTCTTGTTCCCTCGTTGCCAGCATTGGGCCAACCTGTAAACACAGAAGCAGCTGAGACTCAGGCACGTGGTATATCTTATCAAAATATATGCACTGGAAACAACGCTTTCACCTGTTTTAGAGTTTTCTGATATCTGCTTTCTCAAATTGCAGCCTGGAAATGCTAATGGTCCAGCGATATCATTAGTATCATATCCGCCAGGTCAGGGCTCCATAGCAGCAGTCTCTCAGCAGGCAACTCATCTTTTTGGGCAACAATACCCTCCCAGTTTCTTCCCTTACGGTCCCTATTATTCACCGTTTTATATGCCACCATACATTCACCAGTTCTTGAGCCCAAATGGGATTCCTCAGCAGTCTTATTTTCCACCAGGAGCTGCTATAGCAGCACCTACCCATATAGCACCACTAGGCGACACTGAGAACCCTCCTCCCACAGACCCGTCCCCACATGCTTCTTCCACAGTTGCTACTCACATCCCATCTGCAACTGCCTTAAACACTATCCATAGGGAAGAAAGGACTTCACCAATGGTCAGTTTTAGTTTTTTTTTGCTTTCTCTGTTGTATTCTTACGCTGATATAGTTATATAATTAACATTGGGAATCATGATATTATTGTTTCAGACCGAAAATGCAGCGGCGTGGATTGGGCAGGGACTTGGTAACCTGCAGGTGACTCCAGTGTACAACCTAGCAGTGCAAGGTCAGCCACTTGGTTTCCCAGTCGTGCAAGCTGGTCATAGTGGGCTCATGGGGATACATCAACCATCACAGCCCATGGTCGCTCCTTCAACCACATATCAGGCCTTAACGCCACTCACCACAACGGCTATGGCTGAACCCGTAAGACACCCAAACATTGCTTATCAGCAACCTCAAGCTGCCATAACGAATTGGGTCAACAACAACTATTAGGCCAAGGGGAAGCACAAGATACACATCAAACGCGTGAAAGAGGTGTTGAAGTCTGGATTTTTGGGTGTAAATACTTAGGAAACATCATCCCCAGAGAAATTTAGGAAGAGGTGTTAAGAGGGAAGAAGACGTGCTTCAAAGTAGCAAACCTTTTTGCCTTATTTTTTGTTGTGACAATACATAAGAACGTTTGGGAAGAAATCCCTATGGAATAGTTATGTTAAACTGTTGATGCCTCTTTTGTCTGTATTCCCGTACAAACGTATATCAGATATGACTTGGATGAAATAGCTTTTGCTTCTCTTTAGTATTCATGCAAAAGTTTCTCATTTCTCTAGAACAAACCAGACACTGCCTCAAAACCTGAAAGCAGAGTAAACAGGTGGTTCTCTGATAACCTCAAAAACTTTACAAAATGTGTTTTTCTTTTAGTAATTTCTGAACCACATTAATTTAGCCTGTTCTCAAGACTTTCGTTCTCTTTCCTGATGGCATCGAGATCTGCTTGTAACTTCTCCAGACTCATGCCCCGACCTGTGAGGGATCCCAGCTTCTTCTCATAGTCGACTGCTTCTCTTCTTAACCGATCAGTCATGAGGATTTTTTCAGAAATTTGCTCAAAAATACCGTGGATACTTGTCACTAGCTTGTAGACCTGTCGTACGGCTGGATCCTTCTTCACTTCCCTGCCCGAAAAAAGAAAAACCATCCGCATGACCACAGTATAACAAGATAGACATGTTCTCTAAAGCAGAGCGACAATGCACCTTTTTCTGGGTGTATATCTAACGATTTTGACTAGACAGTGCAAACATGTCAGATGAAAAGCTCATACCTTGTAACCATCTCATCCACAACAGCATAAGATCGGTGCAGGCGTTCTTGGATCGAGTTACTCTCTAATTGTAGCTCCCTAGTCTCCCCTGAAATCCTCTGAATATCACTGTCCAGTTTACGGCTATTTTTCGTAATTTCTTTAATCCCATGGATATAAGACTTCCGTGGCGATGCTTTTGGCTGCCTCTCAAGTTCAGTGTATAGGTTACATCGTTCATCTTCCCTGTAGGGAAGAAAGTTTAACACATTTGTATGATGCGAGAGTCATGGATTTACCCTGATCGAGGTGACAGGCAAAATCACGGACAGTAAAGTTCTGTCGTTACCTCTTTTGAATTTCTGATGAGAGAGATTGTAAATCAAGTTCAGTCTTTTTAACCTTATGGAGTTTCTCTGTAGCTTCTGGGCCCTCCACGTGAAGTTGGTCCAAAAGATGTAGCCTTTTAGTTTCCAAACTAAGCCTTACATCGTCCCTGAAAGAAGACATATATAATCATGCTATAAGCAATTCTCCCCCGATGCCTATATCTATTTTATGTCAGCAGGGGCATACATATTTCAGGTTATTATATCATATAGTTGTCCATGAAACTGAATGCATCGATGCTTTCAGCTTTAAAATTAATAGAATACTGTTCATACCACTCCTTTTTAAGATCCACGATATTGCACCCTTTGACCACTAGTTGTTGATTAAGCTGTTCGAGATATAACGCACCCGGCTGTTTCTCATCCAATAACCTCTCCGCAGCCACCTTCAATAACTCCAGCTCACTGTTAAGACTGCATAGCTCTGAAGATTCAGACTCTAGTTCCTCCAAGAGTACATTATGTTGATTCTGTAACTCAACAGTCTCATGATTTGTTGTCTACAAAGCATAAAAATGATAAAGATTAAGCCTTCAACATTCATAAAACTGGTTTGACATCACTACTCCTACTTCAATGTACTATGCCCATGTACAGAAGAAGAAGATAGGGTCACAATAGCAGTACCTCAGACGGGTCTTCAGATTCAGATGACTGTCTCAATAAAAGATCTGACGGTTCATCAGCAACAGGATCATCTCTCTTTAGGGAGAAGAAGCCAGCAACGGTAGAACCGATGGCTGAGGCATTTTTTGCAAGAGAGTCCGGTGAATGAGAGATTTCAGTAGTCATTGTAAGATCTTTTAGGACAGCTTCAACCTTCTGTATATGCATATCAAAAGTCTCATCATTGTCCTCCTTCACCATTCTGTCATCTGAAAAATCTCTGAAATTCTCCACCTTTGCCCTGCTAGCTAGATCGGCAGCCGGAGAAGTTTTGACTCCTTCATTTTTCTCCGAAAGCCTCTCAACTAAGAACCTAACCAACCTATAGGAGTCATCTTCAGATGGATGCAGAAACTGCCGCAAGCAACACATACAATCTGTTTCAGCATGATTTCACACAAATAAGAAAAGCCACAGAGGCCAGAGCAAGAAGGGAAAGTAAGCTTCCAAAGAATCTAACAAAGACCAAAGGACAAGTACAGGTCGGCAGAACAAGAACCGCAGAATAAGAAAAGACACACAAGAAAAGAAAAACTGAGAACAATGCTCCATTGATAGTTTCATATTGAAAAGGAGTGCTAGCTGTCACCAATCTACAAACTCCCTTGCAATCAGTTCTTTTGATCCCTATATTAATTCTATAAATTCCACTGTAAAAGCACGTTCCTTTAGAGATTTTAAAACCTAAAGTTGCTTCCTTTAATCAAAGACGACCATATGCCTAATTTAACTGGAACAGCATACGATTCAACAATAGCCAAGAAAACTTCCGTACAGATTTTATACAATACTTCAAACGGGCAAAGATTATAGACTTAGGGTTCAATAGATTGTCAATTAAGCTCTTAGATTCTCCGACCATTCTGCTAGGGATCACGATACCTTATAATAACTCATGTCGCCGATGTAGCCAAGGCTCTTCACAGACAGAGCGATATCGGTGCAGATCTTAAACCTTTCGGGGAGAGAATCAGGTAGTTCATCGCACAACGACGCCGATGGGTCAATGAGATTAAGCAACTGAGCACAGATCGATGTCAGAGCCTCCGATGAGAATTCAGCTACAGAAGAGAAATCTCCGGGAATCAAAATCCCAGATTCCATCAACGTCGACATCAATATATCCCCCGATTCCTCCATCATTTTCCTTCTCCTTCTCCTTCTCCTCAACCTTGTTCTGTTTCGAAAAGACAAACAACTGAAGAAGACAAAAACGGAACACTGTTTTGTCAACTGTCACCTGTACGACGGCGTTTAGTACGAACTCAAGTGAAGTGTGATAGATAACGGAAATTAATTATTTTTTAAACCGTTATATTTTCTTGTCAGGACAAAATAAAGGCACTCAAAGCTTGTGGTGTACCAAACTAACTCAGAAAGAAAGAAAGGTTTGTTGGTTAGTTATAGTTGATCCATTTGTTTCACTTGTATAACACAACCCTAGAGCCAGATCGACTTCTTGCATTAAGAACAAGAAGATGGAGATCAGAGCAGAAGAAGTTGAAGGCATTAACCCTATTGTGATGGGGTCAATGCAGATTTCAAGAAGGAATGGAATTGTTGATCACAACATCGATTTCATGGCGCAAGCTTATCTCAGAAACCGATACTCATCAGAGATTGACATAGACGAACAAGAAGAAGATGAAGAACGCGCTGTTTCTTCTTCTTCTTCTTCTTATCCTCACCAAGACAAACCTCTCCCCATATTTCTCAAGGTCTCTCTCTCTCTCCCTCACTCTCGTATGAGTTTCTTTAACCACACGCAATCTAAAAATTGTTCTGCAGTTTGAAGATGTGGAGTATAAGGTAGGAAACAGGAAATATACCTCGTCGAATCCCGTGAAAGCAGTGGTCTCAAGAGTGGCTGCACATATTAAACCAGATCCAGACCGGTACAAGCAAATCTTGAAGGGAATAACCGGAAGTACCGGTCCAGGTGAGATTCTTGCTCTTATGGGTCCATCAGGTAGCGGTAAAACCACTCTCCTGAAGATAATTGGAGGTAGACTGATGGATAATGTCAAAGGAAAAGTCACTTACAATGACATTCCTTACACTCAAGCTGTTAAAAGAAGGTTAGATCTAGCATGATCGAGAACCGCTGTCTTCCATATCGTATAGTACCTTGTTCTTGATTATGATCATTAATTCTCTTTTTGATTTTAAGGATTGGTTTTGTTACACAAGACGATGTGCTATTGCCGCAACTTACCGTGGAAGAGACCTTAGTGTTCACTGCGTTTCTGAGACTTCCACGGAGGATGAGTAAGCAACAGAAATATGCTAAAGTAGAGACGATCATCAAAGAGTTAGGGCTTCAAAGGTGTCGTCACACGAGAATTGGAGGTGGTTTTGTAAGTGGAATCTCAGGTGGAGAAAGGAAAAGAACGAGTATTGCTTATGAAATTCTTGTTGATCCTTCTCTGTTGCTTCTTGATGAGCCAACTTCTGGACTTGACTCCACGTCTGCTACTAATCTTCTTCAGATTCTTCAAGGAGTAGCAAAGGTTTTATTTTCTCAGTTACATATCAAAAACTAATTTATCTTATTCAGATTCTGCATGGAAAATGTATATGCCAATTTACTATATGTATTTTTGTGTGAGTGTGTTCTTGCAGGCAGGAAGAACTGTGATTACAACGATTCATCAGCCATCAAGCAGAATGTTTCACATGTTTGATAAGCTCTTATTGATCTCAGAAGGGTACCCTGTGTTCTACGGCAAAGCTAAAGAATCTATGGATTACTTTTCATCTTTAAGAATATTACCTGAAATTGCCATGAATCCTGCTGAGTTTTTGCTGGATTTAGCGACCGGACAAATGGCAGATATCAGCCTACCAGAAGAATTATTGGCTGCGAAAACCGAGCATCCCAGTTCTGAGGAAGTGATATTGAAAGTAAGGATGAGATGTCTCTTGAACTTAGGTACTACTTTAGATTCATCAACTGATGGATCCTATCTTGTTGTGTTTTACAGTACCTAGAACGGAAGTATAAGACTGAGTTGGAGCCGAGAGAGAAGGAAGAGAACCATAGAAAGAGAAAAGCAGCGAAGCATCTTCAAATGGCGATTCAAGTGAAGAAAGAGTGGACACTTTCATGGTGGGATCAGTTCTTTATCATTTTTAAAAGAACATACAGAGAGAGGCGTAGCGAATACTTTGATAAGCTAAGACTACTTCAATCACTTGGAGTCGCTGTCCTGTTGGGTCTTCTCTGGTGGAAATCAAAGATAGACACAGAAGCACACCTCAGAGACCAAGTAAGTATAAAACCAAAAACATTAGTTTTATAAGTACAAATACTCCTATATAAAAATACTTGATAGCTAACGTTAAGTTTGCAGGTGGGTTTGATGTTTTACATCTGCATCTTTTGGACATCTTCGTCAATGTTTGGAGCAGTCTATGTATTCCCCTTTGAGAAAATATATATAGTGAAAGAAAGAAAAGCTGATATGTATAGATTAAGTGTGTATTACATATGTAGCACACTATGTGACATGGTGGCACATGTTATATACCCAACATTCTTCATCATTATTGTCTATTTCATGGCTGATTTCAAGAGAACAATCCCATGCTTCTTCTTCACATTGTTGACAATACTATTGATAGCCATTACAAGCCAAGTAAGGAAAATATACAATTCTTACAAATTAAAACTCCATAGGTAGAGTTTAAGAGTTTTAATTAAGTTATGTTATGTGTGNTTTCAGGGTGCAGGAGAGTTCTTAGGAGCTTCGGTGTTGAGCATAAAGAGAGCTGGTATGATTGCTTCTTTGGTGCTTATGTTGTTCCTTCTCACAGGAGGCTATTATGTTCAGGTACATAATGACTCATGAGCGTTCTTTAACAAATAGCTTGAGACAGCCTAACTATTTAATCATGATTATGTATGATATTTTAACTCAT
>OVBB01001174.1:0-15544 GCA_900406415.1 Isatis lusitanica | reverse complement strand
CAATAAAATATTATTTTTGCATTTTCGGTCCTTAAGTTCTTTAAAATAGAACTTTTGAGCCCCCATAAAATATAAGTTTTGATAGTGTGAGTCTCGGCTCTCACACCATCTCTCTGACCGAATGTGGGCCACGAAATGAATGGACATGAGTAACTACAAGATCTCCTCTCAAATTGTCCATCACACTCGAAAAGTCTCTACAATCCCCCGAGATCTCTGATGACCATTCAACGATTCTATCTTTCTCAGCTTGGAGCGAGAAGGCTTGATCCTTCTCCACCAACTACAATCAACTCGCATTTGCTATCGACCCGATCCTGATAAATCTCCTCAGCACCAATCGATTCTATTTTCTGTAAACAAAAACGTGCCTAGAAATGTCCAACACTGTGCCGAGCTGAATTCATGGCATTCAGCTCGGCAGCATCTGGCACAGCATGCCGAGCTGAACCCCCGTTTTTCAGCTCGGCAGCACCAAGCTTAAACGTGCCAAGCTGAATTCACGGCATTCAGCTTGACACCTTCACGGCCAATGCGTGCCGAGCTGAACCCGTGACGTTCAGCTCGGCACCTTCTCATCAAGAACATGCCGAGCTGAACTGATGGCATTCAGCTCAGCACACTTTTCCCAAAAAACATGCCGAGCTTAATCCATGTCATTCAGTTCGGCACCATAATCCTGAAATCTACTGAACTGAGTTTTCTAAGATTCTCATATAATTCGTCGCTTTGCGTATTCTCCGAGCCAAGACATTGGCCGAGCTAGAATGATGATCTTGTCTTAGCCTGATCATAACTTCAGAAACAGTTCATCAACATTTCCGAGCTGACTTCTTCCGATCGTTGGAATCCGAGTTCGTAATTCTCGAGAAGGATTACGGAAACTCCGAGCTGAAAATATTTTCCGTAAGAAAAATCCAAAATATAAACGAAATCTTTTTGTCTTCGCAGGGTTTTCCGAAACATCGTGCCATTTTCGTAAAACTTCATGTCGTTTTATGGAAAACTTCATGTTGTTCAAGATATACGAAAACATCAAGGATTCTAAGTATAAAACCGAAATCAAGGCATCAAGTCATGATTAAACCGAAAGAAGGATTAAACTGAGGGCATAAAGACAAGCTGGGCCGAAATACCTGATCAGGTCGGATTGGCGGAGACAAGCTCGTAGACCGCGCCGCCTTAGGCCAAAGTCGGCGGCTGGATGGACATCTCAACGTCCCACATCGCTAAGACGAGCTCTCGAGACCCTAGACAACTTAGTATAAATATACATCTTTGTAATCATTTTGAAACCATCCCTACTTCTGGTACTTTATGGCTTAGGATTTAGTCTCACACTTTGGCTTACGAACATTGTACGGAAAGCCTATTCGACAACAAGTTAATAAAATTCTTTTAAGATCTCCTTTCTCGAGTTCTTTCCAGAAATCTCGGAATCCCCCAATTTACTTTACGAAATCGATTGTGTGAATTTCGGTTCCCACAAACAATACAGCTTTGTGCGGCATTTCTTCAATATCCATGTAGTATTGAGTATCCAACCGTACTTGTATCTCGCGGTTAAGACCTCCCAAGAAGCAAGCCATGGTGGCTTCTTTGTCTTCGACTATGTCAGCTCTGAGCATCAGCTTCTCCATTTCCGGATAATACTCTTCCACTGTGCGTGTTCCCTGACTTAGTCTGCTGAGTCTTTGATGTAGGTCACGGTTATAATGGCTTGGAACGAAACTCTTCCTCATCAAGTTCTTCATCTCGTTCCAAGATGAAACCGGATACGCTCCATTTCTTCTCCTTAAAGTAACAACCTGATCCCACCACTTCAATGCGTAGTCATAGAAGTCAGTAGCTGCTACCTTAGGCTATGATTGGCATAGCTGATAGTAAAGCACTAGGAATATGCAGCATAAGCAGTATGCTGGTGAAGCTATATACTCTCATTAATATATGTTTTTAAAATGATTTCCACAGTTGTGATCAATTTTATATAAAATTCAAAAAATATATTTAAGATATTTATTTGTATGTATTATATATTTATTTATACTTACAATATATTTACCATAATATTTTTTCTTATTTTAAAAATTTATTTATTAATTTTATTTTTATAATTACAAATATAATAAAATTAATTTGTTGATAATTATTGGTTTTAAAAGTATAAAATTTATAATTGAATATATATATATAATATTTTTGTTATTTAACATAATAAATTAATTATATATAATTATTTTAGAATTTTTAGATAAATAAATGGTAAATGCTCTACAAAAAGCTTCATCTCAGAGCATAGAGGAGAGGAGCATTTGAGAGCATTAGCAGCTTCTAAATGCTTCCTAAATGCTTTATGTACAAAAGTTGATTGGCTGATGAAAAAGCATAATGCTCTAAAATATGCTCTTCCAATCAATGCCTTAATCTTGTTCTCCTGAGTGTAATCTTTGGCAATGAACACCAGTCGATGTTTTTCTCCCACTCTAAGTAAGCATCAGGATCACATTTGCCGTGAAACGGAGGTATCTTCAACTTTATGCCAGGAAAGTTGTCTTTTCTTGCTACTCTTAAAAGAGCTATTGCTTTTGTAGTAACGATCGGTCTCATGCTCACCTTCAAGGTCTATTGGTTCTTCGAGCTTTTCCTTTGATGTCTCCACAACTAGTTCTTTGCCTGATCTATGGAGTCTACTAGTTCTGAGTTGTTCTTGTTCTTTCCAAAAGTAGGACATCATTACTTGAAGCATCTTTCTCAACACATCAGATAGAGCTTCCAATAACAACTTGTTCTGTTGTGTTCCACTGGTTTCTTCTTCCTCTTCACCAGCCATGGTACCTGAAAGTCAAACAACAACTCGTAGTAAGTAGTTCTTATGGAACCCAAAAGACACTTAGAACAAATAGAGATCGATTCAGAATTAGCTAGAAAAGTATGATCAATCGATTTCTCACACGAACAACAAAGCAAGATTTCGTTTGCTAACACCCTAAAATCAACAAGATACCAATTCTTACCGTGTGGTGTCAGAATGTGAAGAGCCCATTCGGATCCGATTTGAACACAAGCAACAAAGATGAGATCGAAACAAAAATTGAAGCCTAAACAACAGATCGGAGCCACGGATGACAAACAACAGAATAAGGATCGCAAAACACACAATCAACCACAGATCGAACAGATCAATTCGTGGATAACAAGAAATTGAAGAGTCACTTTTGAAAATTCAATCGCACAAGTGAGAATCGGAAAGTTCTGAGAACACTTAGCTTGTTGAAGCTCGCTCTGATACCACATAACACGATCCTCCCAAGGAAAGGACTTCGACTAGCTTTGACTTCGAATAGACTCAACGAGAAAGAATAGGAAACCGATAGCTTGATGGCCTGATGAATGTAACTCGGATGGATGATGAATCAATGATGAGAATTGAATGAGTTAGGTTTGTTTTCGATGGGATAAGAATGGATAAAAGGTAGAGAATGGAGTCGACAAGAGGAGTGAAAGACTCTTGCAAACAGACTTGAACACACTCAATGTTATAACACATACTCGATGTTATGACACACAGCCTTCCGGATACAACACACCAGAAGATATCTAACTTGAGAAAGTTTTTGTTTAAAAGATAGATAAGTCGGCACAAACACAACAAGAGGGTTTAAATAGGAACGTGGAACATGCTCGACAAACCCTAAGCCAAAACGGAGAACTTAATAAAACATAAGCTAATGAAATCCGACTAAGGATAGAAACAAGTCGGTCCATGGGATTACTGTCATGAGCAATCACGAGGTGTTACTTAGGCCTCGTTAGAAACCATGTCAAGAAAACCCAGTGGGACAAAACTTGTCAAGGGTAAAAGAGCACACTAAGTAACACCAACTCATGGATCAATCAACTCGGATACAAACCATAGTGGTAAGTGGAGCTTGGTCTTCTTGGGTCTTAATTTGGTTAAGTAAAGTCTCCACAGCCTGGTGCGATGCTTTGGTCTTTGATCTTCTCACACGTCCACTCAGAATCTCAAAATCATGATCAGCTACACGCATGCCTTCCTCTTGCTCAGGTTCACCTTCAAGCTGGTCCATGCTCATATCACGATGGGTTTTTGGCAAGGTTCAGAAACGAAGTCCTTCTCCTTGCCATGAAGACACATCAGATCTAGAAGCGGAGACAAATCCAATGGACAACGCGGAACAACCCCTTTAACCACTTGGAAAGGACTACACTGAGACTTTGATTGAGGGCGTATTATGGGAAAACTCTAAAAAAGCTTACCAACCCAACTCTTAAGATTGTCACCCACCAAAAAACGCAAAAGGTTACCCAAAGACCTGTTCGTTACCTCTATTTAGCCATCAGTCTGCAGATAGACGGAATAATCCAACTTCCGGTTCACGCTGGTGGAATTACGAAGATCGTTAATTTCGCGGTGGCAAATCACCCCGCGATTTATAACGTAATAATGGAAACCCTGTGGATCAAATCGATGCGAGCGATCCCATCAACTTACCATCTCTGTCTGAACTTCCCAACACCAAGCGGAGTCAAAATTATTTGGGGAAACCAGAAGGAGGCCCAGATCTGCTTTTTAGCGGAGCACAAGCTCCGGAACCCAACGATCTCGCAAAGAGAGAAATCAAAGCGAAAAGAAAGAAGACAAATTAGCCCAGTCAGGGTGAAAGGCGACCAGAACCGACCAGTTCGAGAAAACAGGAATTCTGCCCGCAGAAGTCAAAACCAACCAAGAGGAAATAGAAACTTGCAAAGAAACTACAGCAGAAACGACTACTGAAGCCATAACGGATGTTTCCGTGGCAGAAACCTAGCTGTCTGCTTTTAAAAAAAAAAAACCCGAAGTATGTACGCAACTCGCTTAAAAAACGAGTTCAGTTGCCTCCGTCCATAAAACGATTTAGCATGTCATAACATATCCAAAACTCGAATAAATTCTCGAGAATGACGATCCGGATGAGCATCAGGACTTAGCATCTCGCAACCCATCCAGAAAACAAAAGAAGAAAAGATTCAGAATGACCCCATGAGATGAACATTGAGACTTAGCATCTCATAACACATCCATAACTCGAACAATTCCTAAAGAATACCAATCAAGAAACAAACTCCGCTAAATATCGAGACTTAGCATCTCACAACTCATCAGGGACTACCCGTCAATTGAGATACTAAAAATATCTCTCAAGGACTCAAGTCTTCTCAAACAAACCTTTCTGTTGCTAGCCACACCAAGACGTTAACTTATCAACCATGGTTCTTTCAGCATCCCGCAGCGGATAGAAGTAGCGCGCTATACAAATTTCTGGACTAACATCTGAAAGGAGTTTACCTGGTCGAGAGTGCAGGAACCGTCAAGACGATGTTATGACTAGTTTACCTTCAGGAGCACTTCGCATAGGCAAATAGTGTGAAGTGTAAACCGCGAAGTGAACTCGCCAAACCCAGTAAAGCACCTGACATGGAAAGCTGGTCTAAGACATCTCATGAACGCAGTATCAACCCGGCTCTGATAGGTGATCTTAAAACGCGTTCCGTCAAAAGAGGGAGTAAAACGAACCCAATTCCCGCGACACCAAAAACAAGCATCAAACCTTGGAGACATCTGTAATCCAAGAACCCTGGTCTGAAAGCTCGGAGTGCCCGGAAAAGCATCTCCAACGCAACATACAAATCACAAGTCCAAAGCAAAGCAAATGTAACTGAAAGGATTAAAAGACGATCTATGGAAGGAAAGTCGAATAATCAAGTAGGTTCAAACAAAAACGGAACAAGGGCCCAGCAAAGTCGAGAATGGATCTGATGGTCCCAACCAAAAATCCAAAACCCAGATAGTATCTAAAGGATAAACATTGAAACTTAGCATCTCATAACATATCCAAAACTCGAATGAATTCGAGAGAATGACGATCCGGATGAGCATCGGGACTTAGCATCTCGCAACCCATCCAAAAAAACAAACAAAGAAAAGATTCGGAATGACCAGATGAGATGAACATTGAGACTTAGCATCTCATAACACATCCATGAACAATTCCCAAAGAATACCAATCAAGAAACAAACCCGGGTAAATATCGAGACTTAGCATCTCACAACTCGTCAGGGACTACCCGTCAACTGAGATACTAAAAATATCTCTCAAGGACTCAAGTCTTCTCAAACAAACCTGTCTGTTGCTAGCCACACCAAGACGTTAACTTATCAACCATGGTTCTTTCAGCATCCCGCAGCGGATAGAAGTAGCGCACTATACAAATTTGTGGACTAACATATGAAAGGAGTTACCTGGTCGGGAGTGCAGGAACCATCAAGACGATGTTATGACTAGTTTACCTTCAGGAGTACTTCGCATAGGCAAATAGTGTGAAGTGTAAACCGCGAAGTGGACTCGCCAAACCCAGTGAAGCGCCTGACATGGAAAGCTGGTCTAAGACATCTCATGAACGCAGTATCAACCCGGCTCTGATAGGAGATCTTAAAACGCGTTCCGTCAAAAGAGGGAGTCAAACGAACCCAATTCCCGTGACACCAAAAACAAGCATCAAACCTTGGAGACATCCGTAATCCAAGAACCCTGGTCTGAAAGCTCGGAGTGCCCGGAAAAGCATCTCCAACGCAACATACAAATCACAAGTCCAAAGCAAAGCAAATGTAACTGAAAGGATTAAAAGACGATCTATGGAAGGAAAGTCGAATAAAGTAGGTTCAAATAGAAGCAAATAAATCAAGGGCTCAAGTGGCCCGAAAACAACAACAGAAATACAGATCAGCAAGCAAAGGCCAAATCATAATCAACAATGGGAGTGGCGCAGGCAGTGTCCACGTACTGGGCATCTGCACCATCGCACGGGGACTGGTATGGAGAAACCGGAGAGTAGGCCAAGAAACCATCAAACTTGGTGACAGCCTGATCAAAAAAAACCTACCCAACCTCCCTGTTGGAGCTCCACCAGCGAGCCCCTAACTTCGCCTCCTTATCCTCGACGTTGGACTTCCCAGACTTGATGTCGCGGACCATCGTCAAGTTCGAGCCAACCTTGGTTAGAGCAGCTTCGGCGAACCTGACCTGTCGCAGCGGTGCAAGGGCAGCCTTCACATTCTCAATTCGAAGACGGTACTTCTCCGCTGCCTCCCATCAACAGCATTTCACTGCCTTCTTCATCTCATATTGGGCCTCCGCAAGCTCATCCTTAAGGGCCTCTATCTCCGCATTGGCGGCCGCAAGCTTATGCGCCTTCTTCTCAGATCTCTTGAGTCTGACCTCCAGGTTCCTGGTCTTTTTGTCCTTCTTTCGGGACATGGAAGCCGCTGACTTGCAGAGAGGCATCACCAACACTACCTTGAGAAGACCCGGACGCCCTTAGTAGAGCCCTAAAGGGCCCCATCGCCCACTTTGATGCAGCTTCCACGCCAGCCGCCCATTGTTGAGTTCTCTCAAGGCCAGGCGCCTGTTGAGGGACATTAGCAAAGTCAGGCACCCCCTACTGAACGTTCTCAATACCAGGCGCCTCCTGCTCGGCATCCTCAATGCCAGGCACCCATTGAGGCACACCTTTGGGGCCAGGCGCCAATTGCGGTATGGCGCCTTTACTGGCCGTAAACAAGTCATCCACAAGTCTCCCGTCTTGTTCTGGATAGAAGTCAAACTCAAAGTCCAGCATTGTGTCAAAGTTGAGCTCGAAAGGACTTAGTGGTTGACCCGCCATATCAAACAAAGAAAAAATAATACTCGAAGAATACTTGAAGAAAACTTAAAGAAAGAAGTGAAATGGTGAAGAATGAAGAAGAAGCCATCTCATGATATTGCAAAGATGGCACAAACTCCCATGCAGACATGACGGGACAATATCTGTCTCTGACAAGACATTAGAAGCATAACGGACGAACGGAAAAACCTGTTGCCTTCCCGTTCCATCAATCCCGAAAAACTCTCAGCTCGAAACTAATTGCTTCGGACCACCAAAGCTAAAAGATGGGGGCTAACTGTTGGGGTCAAAATCCTCTCCTCATAGATTGATACAACGAGAACACAAGATCAAGACCAAACAGATCATATCTCGAGCACAAGGGCCAGCCGCCCCTGCTCTATACTTGAGGCCAGCCGCCCATCATCCTCTCACCAAGGCATGGAGGCTGGACCCATCTCGGACATGGCCAGCCGCCCATCATCCTCTCATCAAGGCACGGCGGCTGGACTCCTCCCAAACATGGCCAGCCACCCATCGTCCTCCCATCAAGACTCAGCGTCTGGTCTCATCCCGGATAAAGACCAGCCGCCCATCCCTCCTTCATGCATGATTCCCGGCTCGGTTCGATCCAACACCAAGCATCCGCACATTGTGATCCCATGCGTCCATGGACTGATCCCAGCCGCCCACAGACTGAAGACCAGCCGCCCATGGACTGAAGACCAGCCGCTCATGGACTGAAGACCAGCCACCATGGACCGAAGACCAGCCGCCCATGCATCCGAGACAAAGACGGGGCGGCTGACCATCACCATATAGTCGGCGGCTGGAGACTTAAAGATAAAATGGGCGGCTCGGTTTCAAAAGTCGTAAAACGTTCAGAACACTATTCACGCGGGAAAACAGTTAAAACACTGTTTACGAAACACTGTTCATCCCGAGAAAAAAAGTTAAACCGAAAAATCAATTTAAGCTTAATCGTGATCCAGTCTACTATTCATCGGTTACTATTCATCGGTTACTATTCACGGGCTACTATTCATCAGTTACTGTTCACTAAAAGTTGGGCCGGACCAGGATCAGACCATATGACGGAATGCTGAAGGTTTTAGGCCAGAAATCGGGCCCAAAAGACTAGGTCGGCGGCTGAAAGGAGAGAACAAAGTCCCACAACGTCCAGAAAGAGTTTTAGCCTCCTAGGTCTCCTAGTATAAATATAAACGCTTGTACTAGGCTAAGATCATCCCAAATCTGAGTATTAGAACTTTAGCATTATAAGACTTTTCAAGATTTTGCTAATATTCTTGTACTCCAGAAATATTATTCAATAAAATCATCTTTTTGCATTTTCGGTCCTTGAGTTCTTTTAACATAGAATTTTCGAGCCGCCATAAAATATAAGTTTTGACCGTGTGAGTTTCGGCTCTCACAATAATGAATACTATTGCGCTTCCAGTGTCTGTGTCAGAGCAATTGGATAGAATTTCTCGGTCTTTCATCTGGGGAAGTACAGAGAATAAAAAAAACAACATCTTGTTTCCCGGCAACGAATCTGTAAGCCGAAAGAGGAAGGGGGCTTACGAATCCATATGTCGAGAGACATGAATGTTGCTCTGCTTGGGAAACTAAGTTAGAGAATGGTAAATGATAAAGAAGGCTTGTGGGCAAGGCTTTTGCGAAGTAAGTTCAAAGTTGGTGAGTTAAGGGATATGGTGGAACTGGTAAATAAAGGAACATGGTCTCCAATTTTTCGCAGCCTGATGTTGCGGTTCAGACATGTTGCTGTCCCAGGTTTACGGTGGATAGTGGGAGATGGTCGTAATGTTCGGTTTTGGGAAGATAAATGGCTGTTAGATGAGCAGTTATTGGTGGTGGAACCAAATGATGTTCCACAAGCGTTACTTATGTCTACGGTCAGTGATCTGTGGCGTAATGGTATGGGATGGTTACTGCAGGGATTGGTATTGTTTATTGCTCGCGATACTCGTCTGCAGCTGGCTGCTGTGGTGGTGGATGAGGTTACTGGGGCCTCGACAGAATATAATGGGGAAAGAGTCAGGATGGGATCTTCACAGTAAAATCCGCATATGCATTGCTTACTCGGGATGAAATTATGAGACCGAATATGAAGCTTTTATTCACTCGGGTGTGGAGAGTGATAGCTCTAGAGAATATCAGAGTGTTTCTTTGGGTTGTTGTGAATCGAGAAATCATGACTAACCAGGAACGACATCGAAAACATTTGTCTGACAGTGACATATGCTCGCTATGTAGAGGGGATGCTAAATCGATACTACATGTTTTACGGGATTGCCCTGCAGCTGCGGGAATTTAGCAGAGAACCGGTAACGCTGAGGAGACAAAATCTCTTCTTCGAGCAACCTCTGCATGTGTGTTTGTATGAGAGTTTAGCAGAGGAGGTTTCTGGACAGGAGTGTTTATGGTCGACCCTGTTCGCTATAGTCATATGGTGGTGCTGGAAGTGGTGTTGTGGTTATATGTTTGGTGAAAATGGTAAATGTCGAGACAGAGTTAAGTTTGTTCGCGAGTTAGCCAAGGAGGTTGGGTTGGCTCATGAGAACTGTACTGATACGCAAAGATCTTGTGAGCGGGTGGAGAGAATGATTAAGTGGTCTCGTCCGAATGCAGGATGGATGAAACTGAATACTGACGGAGTGTCGAGAGAGAATCCCGGTCTGGTGCTTGGTATGGAGGATTCTCGTTGAATATTGGGGTGTGTTCGGCACCCCTGGTGGAAATGTGGAGGGTATATTATGGTTTCTTCGTGGCTTGGGATCGACAGGTTACACGGTTAGAGGTGAAGGTGGACTCGGAGATTGCTGTGGGTTTTTTGCGGACACGGATTAAAGATTCTCATCCATTATCCTTCCTAGCACGTCTGTGCTATGGCTTTATTACTCGAGACTGGATTGTCAGAATATCGCATGTGCATCGGGAGGCGAATTATCTAGCAGATGGACTAGCCAACCATGCTTTCTCTTTGCCTTTAGGACTTCATTTGTTTGATGAGGTTCCGAGTGTTGTTGTTTCTGATTTTTCGGATGATGATACTGGTTTAGCTCGACATTGTCTGGTCAGAGTACAGTTTTATTTTATTTTAGTAGGAGAACAAGTTCTCTTTCAACCCACTAAAAAAAAAGGGAAGGGAATTCCATAACCCAAACCTCTTCAGTTCCCATTAAAGGAAAATTTTATAAAACTAAAAACTGTCTTTCGACATTGTTTTTGACATTCCTTGTTTTTTCGACATTGTTTCTTTGCGTTCTTCTTGTCCGCAAGACTCTTCGGTGAAATCGTCTTCCCTGTAGTGTGTGTCTTTGCTGATATCGTCTTCACCTGTCTTCCCCTGAAACCTTCTTCACTAATATCGTTCTCGCTCCCCCCAAATCTTCTTCCCCGATATCGTAATTAAATATATCAGCAATATCATTTAGATAACTCAGTCTTATCTCGAGACGTCTACAATCTCGAGACGTGAAACAATTAAAACCATATTGTAAACATAATTCATTACTCAGTCGTATCGTAATTAAATAACTCATCTGTATCATTTAGATAACTCAGCCGTATCATTTTGATAACTCAGCCATATTAATTTATCTCACAACGTTTAGTGTTTCAATATTAAACCATTGTTTTCAAAGCTTTATTTGAAAACATGTAGCTCAGCTGAATCTTATGGGTAGACTCATTTGCAAGTTTTTCTAGTGTTTTTTCTCATCTATATGCACAACTCTACACTTTCTACTCTCGGTGTTGAATACACATCTGTATTTCTTAACCCAATTAATGGAAACAATAACTACCAGATCCATGAGATCTCTAATGAATGAAAATAATGGAAAATGTAGATGAAGAAGAGTAAGAAGAAGGTGTAGATTAAGAACACTAATTTAAATCCACCACAACGGTAATAGTATTTCATTAATTAATCTTTCGTTAATAAATCAGCCGTAATTAGGCTATAAAATATTAAGTCAGCTGTGTTGTCAAACAAATCAGCCGTTAAATGAATGGTATTCTAGTAATTAATCTTTCGTTAATAAGTCAGCCGTAATCAGACTAGCACTACAAAACAACTGGCTAATTACATCATTTATTTTCTATGGTTACATCAATTATAAATGATTTAAATGATCTTTGCATCATTTACAATAGCGACTTAATATTCGATGATTTAAACGTTTTTTATATGTGTCAATTATAAAAAATGATGTTATTAGTTGTGACGTTTACATTAATTGATGCTAAAAGTTTATATCACTTGTTACGAATTGATGTAAAATTTGTATCAATTTTTAAAGTGATCCTAACAACTGCATCAATTTCTAATACGATGTATTTTATTTGGATCACAAACCCATAACTGATGTTAAAATTTGTGTCAATTTCGTAGATGATTTTATTATTAACATCATTTACCATAATTGATATAAATGTACACATCACTTGTAAAAAATGATTCACTTAGTTATATCATATACAAAAATCGATATATATAGCTAAATCACTTATGATTAATTGATTCAGTTATTGGTATCGATACTAATAACCGTTATAAATAATTGAATCAATTATGAGTACATGATGCAAATAGTTATATCATTAACGATAAGCAATACAAATTGTTATATCACTTATGATAAAATGATTCAAATATAAAAATCAATTCAAATGACTGATATAAATTGTTATATCACTTGCTATTAACTGTAATTATGTTACGTCATTTGTAGTAAATAATGTTTATGAAAGCATAATTTATATATAATCGCTATTATGCGATTGTAAATTAACATTTATAGAACAAAAAAAAAATCCAAAATGTTGTATTAAAAGTAGATAACCAAAATAACATAATAGGTAGGTTTGTGCAATGCATAAACAATAAATAAAATAGCTAACTTGCTAAAGTCTTTGCATAAACTAGAATTAAACTAGCTAATAAACTTGCTAAGGTCTTCATAAACTGGTGCTAAACGTTCTGATTTCCATTTGTTCCATTACCAATTTCCTGCGAGGACAAATTTAATACTCTTAATAAATAAAAAAAATTAAATTTAGATGTTTATGAAGCTTACTTAAAAAAGAATTAACCTGAGAAGTAGTTGAAGGCTGTATGTTTGCAATGGCTGCAGATAGAATAGCCGCCCATGTACTTGCCTAAATTAATAGTTAGTTTGAAATATCAGAATACTATCACAATCAATATAATACATAACGTATATATAGTTACCTGTTCATTGGTTGCAGAACCAACTATATGCTGGCTTAACGTAGTAAGAGCTTTAACTTGATCTTGTAATGTTTTCACCTGTGTCCTCAGTTCAGCGTTTTCAGAATTCTGTAACTCTTGCCTAGTATAGGAACGTGTCAACAGCTTGGAAGGTGTAGGTCCACGACCGACACAGCGAACTCGACCGTGACGCTCTGGACCAAATACTTGAGCGTATTCATCATCCAAAGTAGCGATAACTTGGCTTGTGACTTGCGAGTTTGGATTTTGGTTCATCAATGTAGTACGTAAGTGCTTCCTGAAAATTCAAGAAAATATCAAAAACCAAACAATGATGAAGTAGAAACATTCAATATGTTGTAGAAAAATAGCAAAAAACTAACCACACGTGTTCTAGCCTCCTCAGAGACGAAGCTTCCATCAGGCTTTGTCCGAGTTGCGATGAACAATTCCGCACGACTTGGCGTTTTTCTGGTCTTGATTTTTTTTACCAAAACACATGCATAGTAATATAAAATATTAGTTCTCAGCAGTATTCTATTAACTAAATTATATAAAAACTGTACAAATAAGATGCTGAATACTATAAAATGATGGAAGAATTGCTCACAATGTCATTTCTTCTTCTTGCTATACTCTTTCTTCCACATAAGCTAGGAGTCTTATTGTTACTTTGGCTTTTAACATTCTTGTCTCGCATTTTCTGTAAACTCAAGTGTTGAAACATAAATGACTTGCATTTGATATCATATACAATTATATATATAGACTATACATTCCATTTATCAGCAAATCTCAGATGAACCAAATGACACCATTGATCTTCTGGAACATTCTTGGGTCAATTCTCCATTGCTTCAATTCAGTCATTTTTTTGTACTCTTTCCAGATATGTGCCTTCACATCCTTGCATCTGCTCCCAAGGTTAGAAATCACATAACCTTTTCTTAACTTCGGATCATCAAACCGAAATTTTGCATGACATGTATCCAACTGAAGTCATTCTTTATACGATACAAAATATACAGCATCAAATATTAAAAAATTATATCTCTGATCTAATACATGTATTAGATTCCATGCCCGATCTTTTATATGAGAAGACACATTTCTCCAATCGTCATAGTTAATAGGTATCAAGTTAACATCCTTACTTAATTTACCTAACCATGATCCAAGTAAAACTCCAGAATGATCAATCGGATGACCGGTATCTTCATCAAAATGAACGATAACTTTTTGATTTTGTAATTTCCAAACATCGTTTATTGTCACCATTTTTCCTTCAATGTTTCCATCATCACCTTCATCATAAAAAAGTATATTACTATATGATTTTCTTACTATCTAAGGCTAGATTAGTTTGAACATAGCCATATTTTCATATGTTTCAGAAGCATTAGCTTGTTATCTATGAGTTGTATTTTCCATTTAAAGCTGTTACATTCCTCAGATGGAGAAGCAGGTGAATTGAAAGCCATCTCCAAACTTTGATGATCATCCGGTTCTTCTGTCTCTAAACCAATAAAATTCATCACCTAATACAAAGTAACCAAAATAAAAACTTATAATCAATAAGAGAAAAGAATAAGACGTGATAAATATCTTCCAATTCAAATCCACGAGAAGAGAAGAAGACTATATAAACACCGTTTGTGATTTCTGAAGCCTTTGTGATTTATGATTTTCTTACTCTTTGCCGTTCTCTTAGATTGATATCTGTAATACCCTAAATCCTTGTTAAACCGTTTAACCACGTTTATATAAGTAAAATAAAGGAAGTATCCCTAAAAAAAATCAACTCCCGCTTGAAATAAAAGTAGCAGGACTTGTAAAAGATTTCTCCAAATCTTTGATTTATATTCCGGTAATATAATATACTATATCACCAAATAATTCCCTAAATAGTGTTTCTAAAATCAGAAAGTTACGCAAAAAAAAAATATTCAATGTCAACTTATTACCGTCTATTGTTCATGGCAAATCTAAAAGTAGGAAAAGATGAAATCTTCAATGATGTGGAAACCGAGAATTCCAGCATCATAGTTGTTCATGATTTCGACCTCAACAAACTCCCCAAGGAATATGATCTTCTAGTGGGCGACAAAGTCCAAATTCAAGCTGAAGCCAATCCCAAATTTGTTAATGATTTCGATCTAAACAAGCCCAGCAGTGAAGAAGAAGAACAAGATCATGNATATATTGTCCTCTTTGGATTCCTAAGTAGCATTCCTGTTTCGTATTCTGCTGTTCTTTCTTTATTGCAACATCAATAAATTGTACTCATGGATTCTTCTACTTTTATAAAAACTAAACTAAGTCTACATTTACATTTACTTCAAGTTCTCGATCATGTATCTAAGTTCAATCTACTCTATTACATTCTTTCTTTATCTTATGACCTAAATGAGCAAATGTACATAAAATGAATAGAGACAAACTAGTAGTCACGCATTGCATAGATGAGTAAGAGGAAATATGTTGCAAATCCGTCGCAAATGGCACTTTGCAACAGACTTGCGACGCCCTTGTGTCCGTCGCAATTTGAGCGTCGCAAATGAAAATTCGTCGCAAATATGTCGC
>OVBB01001173.1:129-15558 GCA_900406415.1 Isatis lusitanica | reverse complement strand
GAAACGTAGGAGAGCCATCTAACATTTCAAAACCATCATCTCTTCACAATTGTCAGCCAAAAGGGAAGGTAAGCAAGAAAAGAAATTCTAAATCTTAATCAATTTTAGTGATTTTGTTGTTTAACAAGTTGAATGTTGTAACCGGTTTGTCACTATGTACTCTATAACATAACTCTATGTTTTGAAAGTTTGTAACTTTGTATGTATATGTAAGTTTATTTAAGTTTACTTATGTGATAAATTTAATTTTTATGTATTGTAACCTGTTTTTTTATTTCAATCTTTATATGAGTTGATATTTTTTTATCAGCAGGCCGAAAAAAATATGTTTCGATCGATGATTTTGGAGAAGTGAACTTTACTCAAACTTCAGACTGCGAAATGGAAATGAGTACACAAGCGTTCCTCAAAAGAAAGATTGGGCATTTGTCTCAAGATTCACTAGTTTCTGATTTTGATCCAACACATCTATCAAATGATGAAAGTCTCAAGATTGGGGTTCACAAGAAGTTGACATCATTCCCTGCCTTTAAAAAATCCTGCTTTAATGGCATGTCGACAAGGAATTTTTAACAAGTCATACCTTTTACATGAAGATGTTCTTCTGTCTAAATCAACAAGACAATCGATTTTGTCGCCTCTAACAAGAAATCTGCTCTCGTTAACTGGATAAACCTTATAATTTTACCCTTCTCAATCCTTCTATCAATCTTTTTCTCCACATCAATGGTTAAAGGGTGATTATGCTTCGAACATAAAGTTCTGCGCTCATAAAACCAACAGGTTAGCATTTCTCTAATGTTGTCCAATAAAGGAATTACTGGATATTCTCTAGCTGATCTCAATGCCGAATTGATTGATTCTGCGGGGTTAGTAGTTCTAATGTCATACCTGAAACCAGGAAACTGACATCGACCCCATTTTGACACATCCGCCTCCAACAGATATTGTCCAATGGCTGGACTAATATCACAAATATTCTTGAACATCCCCTGAAAGTCGGAAATCCTATATGCTTTTGAAGCCTTTGCAATTAAGCTAGCCACACCTTTACCCTTGAAATATGTTACCACATTGTTCAGCAAATGGTGAATGCAAATTCCATGGCTAGCCTGGGGGTAAACTTTAGCAACTGATTTACCAATTGAGACATGTCTATCTGTCACAAAAGCCAACCCACACCCATCCGCAATAACAACCTTTAGTTGCCTCAAAAACCACTCCCATGAAAGGTCATTCTCTGAATCAACAACCCCAAATGCAATTGGATAAAAATTAGAGTTACCATCTAAAGCTGTAGCAACTAGTAGAACTCCTTTTTATTTATTCTTCAAAAATGTACCATCAATAACAATGACCCGTCGAATGGCTTTATAGAACCCTCTTATAGATTGACCAAAAGAAAGAAACAGATATTTAAATCTACCATCGGAATCAGTTTGGTAAGAAGAATGAGTATCGGGATTTGCTTCTTTTAGCATGTGCAAGTATTTTGGTATTTTACTATAGCTTTCCTCAGGAATACCTCTAAGAGCCTTAACTGCATACTTACATGAGTCTCATGCTAAAGAATAAGATATCTCGCATCCATGCTCCACACGCATAATCTGGATGATATCGTACGGTTTTGGACCTTCCTTGACATCCTCATATTTATGCATAATCAGACTACCAATTGTTTTTGCTGAGGCTGTCCTAGCCAATTTGTTTTTCCCTGAAGGAGCACATGTATGTTCAGCCACATACTTGTTGATAATGAAATATGAAGACCCCACCAAAGACACTGCACGAACACCCCAATTGCATCGATTTTCTGCACAGCGAATAATCCAGAATTTTGTATAAGATTTTAGAACCTTGTAGTCGAAGTTATGTTTCATTGCGCAGATTTCCAAAGTTGCTTGCAAAACAGATTTGGTTCGGAAATGTTGATTCTTCTTAACAGCTTCCGGCAATGAAAACCGAACTATCTTATCTCCTACATCTTCAGACAAAAAATCATCATCACCATCACTAACATATTCTGGAACATCTGGAATTTTTTAATTGAAGTGTTTAGTCATCTTATCCATAGCTGCAACTTCTTCAGCGTTTCTAGTAAAATTGCCATCATCTTCTCCATTACATGAATCCGCAGGTGGCTCTTTAATCAGATATATATTGACTCCATTATTGCAGTTGTCATCAGAAGCTGTAAATGTGACACACAAATTTGTTGAGGCTTGATTCCTTACAAACCCAAGAAATTTTTTCACTTGACAATCAATTGTAATTTCAACTGGGAAAAAGGTGTATTTCAACCTGAACAATTTGAGTCGTGCACTTTCCTACCTGAACTATAAGACAGTGCTAATTTCAACCCAACTAAAGATTTTCCGAAAAAAACTACCTCAACTATCAAATTTGTGCCAAAATCAACAATGACTGATATTGGCTTAGTCAACTTGCTGACTCACCTGCCATGCGTATACTTTTAAGTAAGTCAGCTGCCACGTGTCATTTTCTGCCAAAAATCACAAAATTTTGTTTTCTCGCCAAACCGCAAAATGTCTCTTTTTTGCCAAACCGCAAAATCTCTTTTTCTACTAAAACTGCAAAATCTCAATTTTCCGTCAAAATCGCAAAATCTCGTTCCCGCCAAAACCGCAAATTTTCGTTTACCGTCAAAACCGCAAAATCTCATTTTTCGTAAATATTGCAAAATCTCGCTTTTTCCATCAAAACCGTAAAATTTTGTTTTTCCGTAAATCTGAGATTATGCGGTTTGACGAAAAAACGAGATTATGCGGTTTGACGGAAAAACTAGATTATGCGGCTTGCGGGAAATCAAAATTTTGCGGTTTTGACGGAAAACAAAATTATGCGGTTTGACGGAAAACGCGATTATGCGGTTTTGACAGAAATCGAAATTTTGCGGTTTTGACAGAAAACAAAAAAATTCGGTTTTGGTGGAAAAACAAGATTTTGCGATTTTGACGGAAAATCGAGATTTTGAAGTTTTTGTAAAAAAACGAGATTTTGTGGTTTGGCGAAAAGAGACATTTTGCGGTTTGGCGAGAAGTCAAAATTTTACGATTTTGGCAGAAAATGACACGCGGCAGCTGACTTAGTTAAAAATATACGCATGGCAGGTGACTCAGCATAGTTGACTAGACCAATCTCGGTCAATGTTGATTTTGACACAAATTTAATAGTTGAGGTAGTTTTTTTCGAAAAAACTTTTGTTGGGGTTGTAATTGGCACTGTCTTATAGTTCAGATAGGAAAATACACGAATCAAATTGTTCAGGTTGAAATAGGCTCTTTTCCCAATTTCAACTAGGGGAAATCCTTTGTTACTGATCAAATCTCTAGGTAAATAGCTCAACTCCACATTAACACTGCTCTGTTCGATTATGAACTCCTTTGAAACCATCGCTTTAGCTCTTCCAAAGTTGTTTTCTTTGTTCTGTTTTTTTTATTGAGTCTATGTAGTTTTGTTTGTAAATTAGACTTAGGAATATAGATGATTCAACCCATTGATTGTGCATTAAATTGTTAATTAATTATTTTATACATGCTAGAGCTATGATGAGTCGATATTGTTGGTCGTTAGGGATTGCGGGGGTACAGATACGGACTTCTGTGCTTGCATCACGTGTTGTGTGGGAGATGGTGCTAGGCAGATTAGTCGACATGTTGTCTAGTACCTTCAGAGGTCGATAATCGTCTACGGGCGGTGTGATTGAACACTATCCCATAACGACTTTCTGGGAGGAGGGTGCCGCCAGTCACTGGATACGATAATAGGGCATTGGCTGTTCTTTGGGTACTTTAGGTATCATGGCTGTGCATGTTTAGTCAATTTTCTATGTTTGACGTGCTATGGTCAAATTGTATTTTCTAAGATTAGCATACCATACCTCACTGAGTAACTCCCATGTTACTCACCCTCTTTTTTTCCCTTTTCCGGTGAGACGGACAAGTAGTTTATGCTTTGACGATTCGACTTCGGATTTTTACGTTTTTCGTAGTTTATTTTAGACATTAAGCATTTGAGGGATTAGAGTTATGAGACATTTAGCATTTGAGATATTTTAGGCATGTGATGTGGTTAGTGACACGCGTTCTCGAGTGAAGATGAGACGGGTATTACAGTATCTTCATCGGATACGCACACAATAGTAGTGCCCATCGATTTATAGTACATAAGTCAAATGTATCACACATCCACATAAATACAATCATGGAATCAAGGAATGCATCATTATTTGAAAATATATTTCCTTGTAAGGATAAGCAATATCCAAAACGCAATCATTATGGAGGCAAGCACATGCGACACTTCTATAGTTGAAGCGGATGATGTCGAGAAATACAAACTTAGACGTAGTAAATAAGCTCGTAAGGAAAACTCTTTTTATGAGGATTTCATGATGGCTTTTCTTGTAAAGAAAGAGCCAAAATCTTTCACATACGCCATTTCTACACCTGATGCTCCTTATTAGAAAGAAGCAGTCAATAGTGAAATAGATTTTACAAAACAGAATCACACCTACGAGATAACTGACTTACCTCAAAGGTTTAAAACATTAGGGTGTATGAAAAGGGGCATGTTGCATCATATATAACGTGTTAGAAAAAAAATGATACTAATTAAAATCGCTTATTGACAATTGATGTTAAATATGTGATCTAGCATCATTAAAAATAATTGATGTCATTTCTGATTCATTTGGCATCAATAAATTAAGAATGATACTAACTTAAACTAATCTACGTCATTTAAAACTTTCTGATACAAAATAAGAGTTTGCATCAATTAACAAAATGACGCAAATCTTCAAAATGATGGTAACAACATACCCCACTTAAAAAGCATTTACGTTATTATAGTTTTCCGAAAATAGAAAAATGTTAAATAGAAAATCTTTTGTCCCACATCGGTAGAATAGGAGATGAAGAGGAGAGTTTCACTCCATTAAATATCCACATCATTGTTTTTTAGGTCTAAGTTGGACTTCAATATATTTATAATCCATCAACAAATAATATTCTTTAATTTATGTTGGTTTTAACTAATCAACAAACAATACTAAAATTAAAATTTTATTTATATATTCTAAAAATAATAATAAACCAACACGAATTATTTTCTAAAATTTATAATAAGATTTTAATTAAGATCACTTTTAAATATTAATATCACTTGTAAGAATTGAAAAAAAAAATTAATATCAGTTTTCACAATTGACATTTATATGTTAGCATCACTTACAGAAATGGCAAAAAGAGTTGCATCAATTAGTTTAAAATGATATGAAGTATTAGGGTCACCACTTTCAAAGTCAGTTATATAAGTGATGCAAATTCGTTTGCATCAATAAAAAAATGATGTTAATAATAAAATAAATGATATAACATATATGATTTCTTGTAGTGTAATAGATCTTCAAAACCATGTTGAAAACTGACGGCTCAATTGAAAAGTACAAGACAAGATTTGTAGTGCAAGGATTGAAACAAAAAGAAGGTCTAGATTACTTTGATATCTATTCTCTAGTTTCGAGAATAACTTCAATCAGATTAATGGTTGGAATTGCAGCCCTAAGACATGATTATTGGTTAGACCAAACCACACAGTTTTCAGGAGGTTTCTAGAGCATGATTATTGAAACCTAAATTTCAAGACATATAACATTTGAAGAAGTCAGTAATACAATGTAGTTTCAAGAAGTCAGTCGATGAAGTCTGTTGATGAAGACATGAGGAGAGTTATCATTCGACCTGATGTTGGACTCTTACCAGACCAAGAGGGTCATGCTTATAATGACAATGGTGACCAAATTGATGATCAGAGGAATGTCCTTCAAGAAATAGCCCTTGCAGACGACATAAACACCCAACTTGCTAATGCTGGAAAAGCTGACAGTACCTACTTGAGGGAGGACCCTTGCTGATTTCAAAAGGCCTGATATATTCTATGAAAACAGGTCTGCAATTCGTCCTCCTCCCTTCCAAAGGAATGACTTTGAGCTGAAGCTTGTATACTTCACTCTTGTGGGTCAGCATCCCTTTCATGGTCTTCCTCATGAACATCACATGGATCATATTGAGAAGTTTGAAGACTTGGTTACAAACATTTAGCTGAGTCTCTGAGGATTATCTGCTATGCAAGCTTTTCCCACACTCTCTTGTTGGGGATATAGCTTATTGGCTTCAGAATGAGCAACCAGGTTCTCTAACCACATGATATGACACCAAGAATGCCTTTCTCAACAACTTCTTTGATGATGCAAGTTCTGAAGAGCTGACAACAAAAATCTCTGCATTTTCTCAATGAACTACTGAAGCTTTCAAGGCTGCTTGGTTGAGGTTCAGATCATATCAGAGGGACTATCTTCATCATGGGTTCAGTGATGTTCAGCTGCTTGACATTTTCTTCAGAGGAATTAACGGGAGGTATCAGATGGCTTTGGATGCTGCAAGTGAAGGAAACTTCAATACTAGGAGCCCAGCAGAAGCAAAAAAGCTAATTGACAACTTGGTATCTAGCAATAGTACCAAGAATGCTGATTTTGAGAGGAGAAAAAACAGCTGGAAACATAGATGGAGGTCAGATTGTTGATATGAAAGCCAAATTAGATTCTCTCCACAATCTCCTTGTGGGTATGAAGCAAGTTTAGTTTGTTGCAGAAATTGAAACATTTGAATCAGAGGAGGAGGATGTAAATTTCATCAATGGAACTGGGTTTCAGGGTCAGGGATTTGGGAATCAGCAAAATTATGGTTATACTTACCAGAGATATTTTCAGAACAACAGTTTCAGAAAAACTTATGGTTCTTCATCCTACCAAAAACCTCCTGAGTAGAATAACAAGATGGAGTCAATGCTAGAGCAGGTTTTGGAAGGTCAGAAAAAGATTATTGTGAACTTCAATGGGAAGCTGGGTGCATTGTATATGAATGGTAAGATTGAGTCTTTGAGTGTTCATGTTAAGAAGCTGGATATTCAAGTTGCTCAAACTGCTTATTCCATAAAAATTCAAGAAGGATGTCTTCCTGGAAAGACTGATACCAACCTAAGACAACATGTTAATGCCATCATGGTGAGTACAGAAGAAAATATTGTGGAGTGTACAGAGTTAGATGAAGAATTTAGATCCACAGACCTGGTGCCGGTGTACACCAGTGAAAGAACACGATTTTTCGAGTCCTGACGGACCATTGTCGATCGAGGTCGACACAAGTTTGAAGTGTCGATCGATACCAGATGGGAGTGTCGATCGACATCAGAAGAGTGTGCTGATCGTCCAAAAACGTCATCACCCATTGAAGAAAGGGTCTATAAACCTAAGATTCCTTACCCGAAGCCCAAACTATCTAAACGAGAGGTGGAAGAGGCCAGATGCAAGGAAATAAGGGAAAAAGTGCTGATTGAGATATCGTTGGTTGATGCAGTCAAGCTTTCACCTCCAATTAAGTGGTATGCTAAGAGGTATGCTAAGAGGATGGTTGTGAATGATGTAAGTCCCGAAGAAGCATCTTTGCTCACAAACGACATCAGTGCAATCCTCTTGAAAAAGACAATATCAAGGAAAGAGAGGAATGTAAAAGTCTCTGGACAGGTCAGTGTGTGATTCAAAGTAGGATTCCAAAAAAAGTTACATGACCCAGGGAGTCTTGTGCTAGACTGCTCCATCTCGCTCTGACCTTGGCTCAAGCATAAACATGATGGCTTACTCTGTTGCTGTAAGACTTGGGTTGACTGAATTTTCAAGCCTACAATGATTCATCTTATCATTGCTGATCGTTCCAAGAGGATTCCAGAAGGTGTCTTAGAGGATCTTCCACTTCAAATTTCAGGCTGCACTATCCCCACAAACTTTGTGGTTCTGGAATATGGTGAAGAACCTCAAGATCCTCTTCTTCTGGGAAGATCATTCTTAGCTACAGCAGGCGCTATTATTGATGTCAGAGAAGGACAAATAGAGCATGATTTAGGTGATAAGGTCATGAACTTTGACATGGATAAGCTGAGGAGAAAACCTACCATTGATGCTGAAACCTTTTTTGTCGAGGTTGCCATTGATTAAGTGTCAGATAACATTACTGCGGTGTATGTCAAGAAGTTGGAGGTTACTGAGCAAGTGAACAAGCTGGTTGTTCAAAAAAAATGGTTGAGACTTATAAGAAAGCTGATGGGCTTGAAGATTGGAGTGGAGATCATTTCTTCAAAACTAGGCTCGAAGATAAAGGTCCAGTCAAAGACAAGTTGCTGAAGGATTATATTTTTGCGATGGAGACAAGGATTGCTGAGCTAAATTGCATAAACCCGAGCTTCAGGTGTGGTGTCGGTCGACACATTCCACAGACCAACTCAAAAACAACCAAAACACACAGTTTTCAGGAGGTTTCTAGTGCTGCAAGTCCATCAACTGTTGCTAAACATAAAACTCCACATCTCTCACTTCAAATTCCTAGGAAAAAGGAAAGGTATGCACTTCATGTTCCCAATTCTATACCACCTCATATCACCTATTATATACTTCCATCTACTTCACACTTATGCAAGCCACGAGATTATTGTAGAGAGCTTGTGATGTAATCTTCAGAACTAGTACCCAGCCAGCAAACCCAGTGCCAATAATGGAGGTGGAAGACATGAAGCTAAGGAGAACCAAGGATACCAGCAAGCTGAATTCATCTCAAATGGATGTCAAGACCAAAAGTTTCAGGTCAAAAAACACTTGGAGCACACCTTAAGCCACCTAGGAGATACCACAAAGAGAAATCATCCGAAAATCGTTTCCCACGAACAAGTTATTGGAGATTCAATTCAGAAGATCACCAATGGACATCATGAAGACCGGCGACTACAAAACGAGACGTACCGACAAAACCAGGAGGAATTAAGCAACAAATCCAATTTTTTTGGATTCTCAAATAACAAAGGAAGCACCGGAAATTGGATTCACATCAAACTGAATTCAGACTTGGAAGTTATTGATTTTTCAAGATCGCAAACCGTTTTTTGACCCCATTCGCGACTAGGCCATAAATCGAGATGCACAGTCCAACTCACTAAATATCTCGACCTGAGACCACTCAGAGATTGTTAGTGGATCTCTCACGGTTTCAGGAAGTCCAAGAAACCAAAAAACAGCCAATGGATGCCCAACTTACCACTCATTTTCCAAAACCGGATAATTTGCTTCTATTGATAGAAATGTCTAGACCACTTTGCTTTAAGAGCATCCAGACCTATTTGTGGAGACCAGGAGATATTGTTACTATTCTGGAAGCACTCAAAAATACCTTAGGAAGCACCAGTCCACACATGATCAGGAGGAGGAGCATATGGGCCAACCTCCCTTCTTTGAAATAAAGAGCATTAAACAAAAAATCATGTCATAAAGACCAACGGCCATATTTTGAAGACAGCCACGATTTGAGACTTAATTTCATGAATCTGGACACTCAAAAGGATCATCATTACCTTCCCAAGCTATCAAGATTCAAAGGAGTCAACAAATCCCCCTCATTTTGCCTTTTCCCCACAATATCTCCAAAAGGCTGATTTCTGTTTTTTTAAAAAAAATTCTTTAGAACTTTGTACATGAGCATTATATAAGCTCCCCCACCACTCTCATTGTAGGCCACGCCTTGAATCATAGTTCTAATACAAAAGTATTGTTTTCTTTCAGAGAAGTTTGTCTTTGAATTTGTTCTTTAGAGTTTAGGTGTGAGAGGCACTTAGGTTTCTTAGAAAACTGTGGAGTAAGTTATTTGTGTGATTCAGATAGCTTCTTCATTCACTGATTGAGAGAGTCAATCGCTTCTACCCTTCATCAGATCATCCACTGACCAATCCGAGAGCAGCTGCACGGCCAGCAGTTTGGTTCGACACAACCACTTCTTTCCACCGTTCATCTCTACCAGCAGTTTGGTTCCACATAACAAGGAGAGCAGCCGCACGGCCAACCTTGCCCCATCCATCATCCATGGCAACCTCAGTTCCTGAGTTTGTATCATGTAATATCAGAGCTTAAAAGCTCCTAAATCAGGTTTTATCTATCCACTTATCCCTTTTCTTTTGTTGTTCTAATTTTGCATTTTTTTCTTGTTATTGCAGCCCTTCAATTAAAAAAAAATATCACTTGTTCTATTTTGTGTTTATTTGTTTCTGTTATTTCTCATTTAGAAAAATAAAACTCATAAGAATTGTTTACTTGTTTCAATCTTGTTTTCAGTTGCTTGTTTGATTTCATTAAGAAAAGAAAAAGAACAATAATCTCGTTTTATTTATTTTTCAGGTTGAGACACTTCATTTCTAGGCAAAGGAGTGGATTAAAACTTGCTTCCCTATCTCAGTTCCTGAATTTGTATCATGTAGTATCAGAGCTTAAAAGCTCCTAAATCAGGTTTTCTCTATCCACTTATCCCTTTTATTTGTTGTTCATTTCTTTTTTTGCATTTTGTTCTTGTTATTGCAGCCCTTCAATTTAAAAAAAAATATATATAACTTGTTCTATTTTGTGTTTGTTTGTTTCTGTTCTTTCTCATTTAAAAAAATAAAACTCATAAGAATTGTTTACTTGTTTCAATCTTGTTTTCATTTGCTTGTTTGATTTCATTAAGGAAAAAAAAAAGAACAATGATCTCGTTTTATTTCTTTTTCAGATTGAGACACTTTATTTCTAGGCAAAGGAGTGGATTGAAACTTGCTTCCCTATTCGCTGCATCCATTCAGGCCACCATTTCTAATTCTTTCATTTCGTTCGATT
The DNA here is from genome assembly GCA_900406415.1 of Isatis lusitanica. Lineage (NCBI taxonomy): Eukaryota > Viridiplantae > Streptophyta > Magnoliopsida > Brassicales > Brassicaceae > Isatis > Isatis lusitanica. The sequence continues at coordinate 4,793 of OVBB01001173.1, read as the reverse complement.
AATAATTTGACAATTCATTCATAGTATATACAAAAAAAAAATATAGAATTTCATTCTAGTTTTAATATTGTCTTTGCATTTTGTCAAATCTGCATTTGCATTTGATTAAAATAATAGTTGCATTTTAGGAATAGGTTCATTTTCCTTCATTTGATTATTGTCATTTTAACTTGCATTCCATAAATGATTTTCATTTGAAAAGTAAAAAAAAAAAGAACTTAGTGTAACTCTTGTTGCCATATCTAGCATACCGAGTGCATTAGTATTAGATTTTTAAATTTGAATTTGTGTACAGCAATTGTTTCCTCGTTTAGATTTTAGTCATAACACTCATTTTCATTCATATCAATTAAAAAAATAAAAGAGAGTCAGTCCATCATTAAATCATTTCGTTATTTCATATTGTTTTAAGCTTGTGAGAGCCAAAACTCACACTGTCGAAATTTATTTATTTGCGGGGATCCGAAAATTCTACTTTGAAAGAATTAAATGGCAAAACTGTAAAAAGATGAGAACAGAGATTTTATTAGGATATTTATCTCAAGTACAAGAATATCTGTAAATGCTTAATGTCTTAAATCACAAACGTTCTTGCACTTTTTTTGGTGTGTGTTAAAAGTGAGCACAAGGGTCTCTTTATATACGAGTCTAGGGTCTCGAAGACTGATCTAAGCAATGTGGGACGTTGTTAAAAACCCATTCCCAGCCGCCAACAAGTCTTTATGGGCCGCCACCGAACCGTCTTCCTTCCTTCCAATCGGGCCTATTTGTCTTGATTTGGCTCAACTTCTCTTTTTGGCCTCTTTGTCCGTTTTTCCTCGGTTAAGGCCTTGACTCCGGTTTGTTTTAAGTAAACTCCTCGATGTTTTTAGATGTCCGGAACAGCGCGAAGTCTTCTCGTGAATGGCGGGACGTTTCCCGAGTCGAGACACGACGGTCGGGAAGAACCGTTTCGGCCGGCCCGCGAAGGTGTGGTCCAGCCGAGTCTCTGTCGACGTTCTAGCTTGATGGACATCTTTGGCCGGGAAAATATGCTTAGATTCGTCTTGAGAAGCCAGTACAAAGTCTAGTTCATCTGTCGGGCCGAATGCCAAGAGCTTGGCCCGTGCAGGAGTTTGGTCCTATTTCGTGGGCTTGCTGTCGGGACATAGGTGTCCGATCCTATTTCGTGAGCTTACTGGCGGGACATAGGTGTCCGTTCGTTGCTCCGACCTTTTGTCTCATCAATCTCCGAGGAGGGGGTTTTGACCCCAACAGTTAGCCCCCCAGCTCATGGCCTTTGTATGCATAGGCGCGGAGCGTTTGACGAAATGTTTGTCGGGATTGATGGACTAAAGGCCTTTGCTTCCGAAATGTGTGTTTTCTTGAGGGCAGGTTGCCAAAAATCGATCAGAGCAGATTTTTTCCTCATCGGGCCCGAAACTCATAGGCGGCCGATTTGGGGGTAAGGATTTTCCTTTTCTTGCCGTGTTTGAGAATTGGAAAAATCCTTCCTCTTCTTTTTTTTTTAAAATCTAGAGACTAAAAGTTTTCCTTTTCCCTGTTTGAAAAGGAATTGGAAAAAGTTCATTTTCCTAACTGAGCTAGGAATTGGAAAAAATCCTTTCTTTTTCCTTTTTCCTTTTTGCTGAGTTAGAAATAGGAAAATTCTCAATCCTTTTTGAATCAGGATCTAGGTTGCCTTGTTGTATATATAGGCGCCATCTCCCCTTCCTCTTCTTCACGATTTCTGGCTTGCTCCTTGTGATAGTTTTCTTAAATGTGCTGCCATGGTTAGAATGTCATTTCGTGAGAAGAAGGAGATGGAGAAAAGCGGGAAAAAAGCGAAGGAGGCGAACGGTTGGGCGGATTCCAAGCTCGGAACCAAGTCGGCGGCTCGCTCTTCCGCTCCCAAGCCGGCGGCTCGCTCTTCCGCTCCCAAGCCGGCGGCTCGCTCTTTCGCTCCCAAGCCGGCGGAGAGCTTGCTAGCCGTTCCTCCGCCGGAATGGCCTGCTGGGAAGTCGGACTCGACGCCGGCCACGGTCACTCCGTTCAAGAAAGACGTCATCCTGGCGCGGAACGGTGCGAGACGTGCTCCTGAGTCTCGGGGAACTGTTTATACCGTTACTGGGTCGGATGGCGCGTTGCGGCCAAGGCGACTGATTGGACCAGTCGATGGTAGAGTGGAAAACTCTTCATCGCCTGGATCGTTCGCGGATTCTCGGCCGGGGCCTGCCTTTCCCGAGCCCGCTTGCAAAAGCCGTCGCCAAGCGGCTAGGAATTTTGCGCAAACCGTGGATGGGAGTTTTAAGTTTCCCCCGTGTAATGATCAAAGGTGAATTTTCCTTTTTCCCACTTTTCTTTTCTTCGATATTTCCCTTTTTGCTTCTGACATTCTTTTCTTCTCCTCCTCTTTTTTTTTTTAGTTCATATCTTTCGTGAACAAGTGTGTTGGCTCGTAAGATGCCGCTATTCGCGGGATTCACAAACGTGCTGAAGAGGACGTCCGCTCGGTGAAAAGGAAACTAGACATCCTTGAGACGTCGAGTTCGCGTCAGATTAGTTTGCTCGAGAGACAGGTCTCGGCCTTGCAGGCTGAAAAAGACGAGGCCATCTGTTCGTTGATCCACCTAGAGGCAAAGATCTCACGTCAGTCCGCCGAGTTAAAGACTTTGGCGGGCCAGTTTATCACTGCCAGGGCTTCGCGCGACGCTCACAGGTGCAGATCTTGTACCGCCAAACTTCCGGTCGTTATCCGATGCAAGGACTCGAGAGGTGGACCTGGCTCAGATAACGGGAAATCTTGAGTTGGTTGAGTTGCTCCAGAATGGTGAGTCTTCTAGCTTGGACCAAGAAAAGGTGAAGCTATCCAGATGGAGAGATGACTTCGACAAAGACGATAGTCAGTTTGACGATATAGTTGTCCAGATCCGTGGGAGGATTGACTTTCAGTTGGGTTCATCTGAGGCCGCTCCGGTTTCTGCAGCCGGCTTGATTGAAGTGGAGGCCTCATTGATCGGGGTTGTTGACCCAGCCGGACCCAATGAGGGCGCTCCTGGGATCTCGGACCTTGCCGTGGCTAAGGCGTTTGGCCCGGAACTTTGAACTTCGCAGTTTTAGTTCTTCGTTTTTTCTTTTGTCTTCTGCCTTTTGCTTTTTAAATCTTTGTACCGTTTGGCCTTTTTTGTGGGCCTGATTAGCTTTTGCTTCTGAAATTAATGAAAGAGTTTTGACCCACTTCTAAGGCCTTCTTCTTTTTCCGCTTAGCGCTTCTTGATTAATGAAGGATGTCTGGCCCAGTCTTTGAATGAAATTGGCTGACAGTCCTTGCCATAGATGAGGGCGGCTGGCCCAACTCAAAAGAGATGGGCGGCTGGCCCAACTCAAAAGAGATGGGCGGCTGGCCCTTGATCCGCTTACCTAGAGGCGTCTGTCTCTGCTTGTTTGTTCGTTAAGAGGCGCTTGCCTTGAGTTGGTCGCTTGCCAAGAGGCGTTTGCGTTGAGTTGGTTGCTTGCCAAGAGGCGTTTGAGTTGAGTTGGACGCTTACCAAGAGGCGTTTGCCAAGAAGTGTTTTTCCGGACACTCGAACTGTTGACCAGGGTTCCTGGGTTTAATGTTTTGGTGTCGAGGAGTTCACTAAGCATGTTTCACTTCCTCTCTCGACTGAACTCATTTAGAATCTCGTATCAGGCCCGGTTTGATACTGCATTCGGAGATGTTGAAGACCAGTGTTCCATGTCAGGCGTTTCACTTGGTTTACGAGTTTATTTCGCGGTTTACACCTTGCACTATTTGCCTATGCGAGATGCTCCTGAAGATAAACCTAAAAGAAAACCGTCTAGACGCTTCCTGCCAGGATCGCGGGATGCCAGGTCACGCCCTTTGGATGTCGTCCGGAAATTTGTATAGCGCGCTAAGTTTATCCTCGCGGGATGTTGAAAGAACCATGGTTAAAGTCATCCTATTGTGATCAGCAACAGACGGTTGATATGTGTGCCGAGAGGCGGTTTTCGAAACGAAGAGGTCTTGTTGTGGCCAGCAACAGACGATCTTGTTCGAGGCGGATTTTCTCCGAAGTTTTCTTTTGTCGTATGCCGTGAAACGATATTGGCCCAAGAGGCGAGATTGACATCAGCCCAAGAGGCGGTATTGATAATGACCCAAGAGGCGATGTTATATTGGTCCAAGAGGCGATGTTGATATTGGCCCAAGAGGCGATGTTGATATTGGCCCAAGAGGCGATGTTGATATTGGCCCAAGAGGCGAAGTTGATATTGGCCCAAGAGGGGAAGTTGATATTGGCCCAAGAGGCGAAGTTGACATTGGCCCAAGAGGCGAAATTGATAGTTTTTTCGGGAGCCCGAATATTCGGACTCACTTCCCCCCTTTTTTATGGGGAGGGGCAACTGAACTCGTTTTTTAGGAGAGCTGCCTACGTACCCTTCGTGAGAAGGGATCAAGTCACCCGTAGTTCTGTTTTTTGTTTTTGTTTTTTTTTTTTGGTAGCGCTTAGGCCTTTACTGCGGGATTCTCTACGTTGGGCTCTGCGGCATCGGACGTCTCCTTCTCGGCAAGCGTCTTTTCTTCTTGTCCTTCTTTTGGCAGGGTCTCCGTTCTTTCGAACTGGTCAACTCTGCTCGTCTTTTTTCCTGTCTTCGTGTCCTCTTCTTCTGTCTTTCCTTTT
>OVBB01001172.1:0-10897 GCA_900406415.1 Isatis lusitanica | reverse complement strand
ATGGGTCAAATAAGTTACAGTTGTAAAAAGATTCACTCTATAAATTAGTTTATAAATACAATTACTTGCGACATAAAAATGATGAAAAAAAATATTATCAAAAAAGAACTTAAAAATTAATCGATATTTTGACCTAACTTAGTGTTCTCTTATACATCAACATCGGTCCTGGCCATCCTCATTGATGATATAACAAGCCAAATGGTGGAGTTTCATGACTGACTTTTAAATCTGAAGGTCTTTGACTTGCGGTTCCAATGTCTGTTCCACACCTCTACAAACAATCAACCATCAAATCCCATCACAAAAAAGCTTGAAGACTCTTGGTTAATTAGCATAGAATGATAAGGTCATTGTAGGTTCATTGAGTTGATCATGTCTACTCATAGGTGGACAAACTCATCATAGGTGGACAAACTCACCTCTCATTGTAAAACCATACCGTCTGTATGTGTCATTATTCAAAAATTGCCGCCTCTTCCCATCTCTTAGTTTATATTCCTCAGTTTGCAAAAGCATGATCAGATAATACCTTCCCATCTTTCACCTTGTCTAAGGCCATAAAATTAAGCCATAAACAAAGCTTTTGTTACTAAATAGATAATGTAAAAGATACTTGCTGCTGCTGAAGGTTTACAATATCTTTTTCTGACTAAAAGATAAAACAAACTTGATGGTTTTTCCAAAAAGAATAGCATGAAGTTGAAATCACTGCACAACAATAGAAAAACGGCTGCGTTTCGCTCTGGAGAGATTTTCGGGCGATAAGGGTTTTCTTTGGTAAATTGGGCAAGGCAACCTCGCCGGCGCTTCTCATGCCGCCGTCGGAGGTTTTAGCGATCTCGGAACAGCCGGTGATTCCATCTACACCAGCTATGCCACAACAATCAGCCCTGACTGGTGCTAATCCACCGGTTTCATGGGTAAACATGGTCAAAAATCAGAAAGTACTGACAAAGTACGATATGGAAGTGTCAATGAAGGATGGTATCGGGTCCGTCGTGGTGCCGGATGATGTTCTGACTGACTCTTCTCCGCTTTGGGAGGATTTCCTCATAGGCAAGTTCCTAGCGAAGGCTCCACATATTGTGAAGGTTCATGCTATTGTAAACAAGATTTGGGCATTGGGGGACAAATCTCAGATGATAAATGTGTTCGTGATAAACTCAACGACGATGAAGTTCAGGGTTTCAAACCTATCCATTCGAAACCGTGTTTTGAAAAGGGGCATGTGGAACTTAGCTGATATCCCGGTGGTCATGAGTAAGTGGTCACCTTTGGAGGAAGATGTTCAACCAGAAGTTAAATCGGTTCCTATGTGGGTTCACTTGCGTGGTGTCCCCATGAACATGTTCTCTTGGAAAGGACTCAGTTTTGTGTCCAGTCCAGTGGGTCTCCCTGCACATTTGCATCCGGAGACTGAGCAGTGTAAAGATTTTAAAGTGGCGAAGGTCTTTGTTAAGGCGGATCTCACAAAAGCTTTGCCGAAAATAATGAACTTTTCCATTCAAGGAAAAGACACAGAGATACAATACAACTATCCATGGCTGCCAGCAAAGTGTGCTAACTGCCATAAGTGGGGGCATTTAGCCAATGCATGTCTAAAATCGGGACAGGAAGATGCTGACTCTCAAGCCATTGATAATGCTGATGTTAATATGGATACAGAGGTGCTGCAAGAACAGGGAGTGGACGTGGTAGAAACTAATAATCAAGCTCCTAAAATAGTGGAAGATATTATAAATGAGGAAGGTGTGTCAGAACAAACTCCTCCTCAACAGTTAGTAGTGGTAACCGAGACAGTTGATGGGGTACCCTCGGACACTGATTGGTCAACTCCAGCAAAAACCGTTCGATCACCGGACCAAAAGAAAAAAGGATTAGAGTTTGGCCAAGTCTCAATACTTTCAAAAACCCGGTTCTCTGTTCTGAGTCCAGAAGAAGAAGAAGAAGGTGAAATACGGGACACAGAAGGGGTTATTGCTACTATTGTTACAATACAGCTGATGGTAACACAGAGGAGGTTGTCCACATCCCGATAGATGCAGAGGAAACAGTTATATCTGATACAGTTGATTTGCAAGTTGCAAACGGCACAGTTGACTCTAATGAATCAGAGGTGGAAAAAAATCAATCTAAAGAAGCAATCATAATTCGTCAATCTCTTCCTCGGGACTCAAAGGACAACCACAAGGTCTTAAGTTCCAATGTTCAGAAGCACAAGGCTGCTGGGCCTAGTGGTATGAATAAAAAAGCTCCTAAACGTAAACACTGATGTCTAGTTTCTTCTGGAACATCAGAGGTTTCAATCAACCTCGTAAGCATAAAGTAGTTAAAGATTGGATTCTGAACAATTCTATGCAGTTTGGATGTCTTCTGGAAACGCGTGTTCAGGAAAACGCCTCTATGCGTATAGTTTCATCAACTTTCCGTGATTGGTCTTTCTTATCTAATTATGAGCATAATCGGCTAGGAAGGATATGGGTAGTCTGGAGCCCTTCAACAAGAGTCACACCCTGCTTCAAGAGTAGCCAAATAATCACCTGTTCTATTCTATTGGACGGTATGGATGAGGAATTTTGGTGTTCATTTATCTATGCCTCAAACTTCCCGGAAGAGAGGCGGGAGTTGTGGGAAGATTTGAAAAATCATCACCATTCTCCAATGTTTAGAAATAAACCCTGGATTATATTTGGTGATTTTAATGAGATATTAGACCCAGAAGAGCATTCAGATGCAGCATCAACAAGCTCTCCGGGTATGCGTGAGTTTCAAAATATCGTCCAACACTGCTCGCTTATGGATATGACTTATCATGGACCTCTTTTCACCTGGAACAATAAGCAAGAGGAAGGATTAGTTTGTAAAAAACTAGACCGCACTCTGATGAACACAAGTTGGCAAAATACTTATCCTCAAGCTTATAGCGTGTTTGAATCAGGAGGCTGTTCTGATCATCTCCGCTGCCGAATCAAAATTCGATCGGATCAACTGAAACCTCGTCGTCTTTTTAAATTTATCAATGCAGTTGCAGATTTGCCTGAGTTTCTGCCCGCAGTGCAGTCGTATTGGGATACCACAGAGAGTCTTTTCGATTCAACATCTGCTCTGTTCAGACTATCAAAGAAGCTAAAAGGATTGAAGCAGATAATTCGAAACCTAAGTAAGGACAAGGTTGCGGAGATAACCAAAAAGACAAAAAAAGCTTATGATACTCTCTGTGATCTGTAAACAAAAGCTCTCCTGTCTCCAAGCTTGGCAGCACAGCAAGAAGAGGAAAGAGCTTACAATCGATGGTCTCGGTTATCTCAGATAGAGGAAAAAGTTCTGAGTCAAAGGGCTAAACTACATTGGTTGAATATTGGCGATGGAAACAATAAGCAATACCATAATGTAGTAAGGGTCAGAACAGCTCGAAACTCAATCCGTGAACTCAAAAGAGCTGATGGTACAGTTGCAGAAACACAAGAAGAACTAAAAACGGAAGCCGTGGATTACTTTCAAGGGTTTTTAACTCATCAGCCAGAGAACTATCAGGGAAGTACAGTGGATTAACTTAAAAGCATTTTGGGCTTTACATGTGACGACACGGATTGTTCTCTACTGATTCAAGAGGTCTCTGCAGAGGAGATTAAGAAAATTCTGTTCTCTATGCCTAAAGATAAATCTCCAGGACCAGATGGGTACACAGCGGAATTCTTTAAAGCATCTTGGCAGGTCCTTGGCAATGATGTCACGGTGGCTATTCAGTCTTTCTTTACTAAGGGATTCTTGCCTAAAGGAATTAACTCCACCATCTTAGCTCTCATCCCTAAGAAAGAGGAAGCAACACGAGTGAAAGATTACAGACCAAGCTCGTGTTGTAATGTTCTCTATAAGGTCATCTCAAAGCTCTTAGCCAACCGCCTGAAGCGTATACTCCCAAAGTTCATATCCACAAATCAATCCGCATTTGTTAAGGACAGACTTCTTATGGAAAATGTTCTGCTAGCATCTGAGTTGGTGAAAAGCTACCACAAGTCCTCGATCTCATCTCGTTGCGCCTTAAAAATCGATATAGCCAAAGCTTTTGATTCTGTGCAATGGCCTTTCCTGCTCTCCACGTTATCGGCTATCGGTCTACCGGAAAGATTCACCCTCTGGATTCAGCGCTGTGTCACTATGGCTTCATTCTCAGTGCAAGTAAATGGTGAATTGGCAGGATATTTCAACAGTAACAGGGGGTTAAGGCAGGGCTGCTCTCTCTCCCCATACTTATTTGTGATTTGTATGCAAGTGCTCTCTCGGATGCTGGATAAAGCCGCAGTTAATCGTGATTTTGGATATCATCCCTACTGCAAAGACATCAACCTCACACATTTATGTTTTGCTGATGATATGCTGGTTTTTTCTGATGGGAAAAAGTGTTCCATTGAGGGAATATTGAAGGTATTCCGTGATTTTGGAAAAGTGTCAGGTCTCAACATCAGTTTGGAGAAGTCAACTTTGTACATGGCTGGGGTAAATGATGTTGAGAAAGTCTCTATTCTCACCGACTTTCCTTTTGAATCAAGCTCTTTACCGGTGCGTTATCTTGGATTGCCATTGATGACCAAACAAATGAGAACATCTGATTATTCTCCACTGATTGATAAGATCAAAGCTCGTATTAGCTCCTGGACTGTTCGGCATCTATCTTTTGCAGGGCGGCTACAACTCATAAGTTCAGTCATAAAGAGCTTAACAAACTTCTGGCTCTCTGCTTTTCGTTTCCACAAGCATGTATCAAAGAGATTGATCGCCTGTGTGCGGCGTTTCTCTGGTCGGGACCGGAGTTAAATCCTCATAAGGCGAAGGTAATATGGAGGGAGGTCTGTACACCTAAATCAGAAGGCGGTCTGGGGCTGCGATCTCTCACAATAGCAAATAAGGTCTCGTGTTTGAAACTCATATGGAGGATATTCAGTTCAGAAAAATCGTTGTGGATGAGGTGGATTAAACGTTATTTGATACAGAAAAATTCTCTGTGGTCTGTCAAAGACACTAGCACTCTGGGTTCATGGATGTGGAAAAAACTTCTCAAATATAGAGACATGGCTCTCCCTTTTACTAAGGTTGATCTCAGGAATGGTAAAGGGACATCTTTTTGGTATGATATTTGGTCTCCTTTGGGTAGACTGCTGGATATCACAGATCGTAGGGGAGCTGCGGACTTGGGAATTCCCCTAACGGCCTCAGTAGAGGAAGCGCTAAGGCACAGAACCTCTCAACATAGACGAGCTGCTCTGAACATTGTTGAGGCTGAAATCAACAGAGTTCGGGATTGTGGTTTATCAGAGGAGAATGATGTGAAGTTATGGCGGGTAGGAGATGATAAATTCAAAGCGAAATTCAGTACTCGAGAGACTTTGAAGGCTTTACGCGGACCACAACAAACTGTCGCCTGGCATGAAGGCATCTGGTTTGTAAATGCCACACCAAAATACTCCTTCATTACTTGGCTAGCCCAACGGAATAGGCTCGCAACTGGTGATCGTATAAGGCTCTGGAATACGAACGCTAACGGAACTTGTTCCCTCTGCAACGTTTCTTTGGAGTCTAGAGATCATCTTTTCTTCTCTTGTCCCTATACGGAGGCTGTGTGGCAGAATCTCACCCATCGATTAATGGGAAACGGATATTCCAACAGCTGGGACCAGGTCATGGAGTTAATCCAAAGTTCTACTATGACAAGAACTCCTCTGTTTCTGCTATGATATGTGCTCCAGGTCACAGTCTTTTTAACATGGTGTGAATGCAATGGACGCCGGCAAGGAGTCGTACCAAAGCCTTCAGGAATCCTCATCAGTAACATTGACAGACATGTGCGAAATCGAATTCTATCTCTCCGGCTTATAGGAAAGGAGAGACATGAAGATGCCATGGAAACTTGGCTAGCTACTAGATAGTTCACTATTATTCTAGCTCTATTATTTCTTAGCATTCTGGTATATAAAGAAAAGCTGCAGTCTCTGTAAAACTGTTTTTTGTNAACCTTGATAGTTATCTAAACCCATTACCATAATAAAAAAAAAAAGAACTAATATTTTAATGCAATCTTGATTGTTTCACAACTCATAGTCGTCTTTCTTCTTTTGGCCGGCTATGCAATGAAGTTTTTTCACTAGAGTTTCTGACTTCCCACTCTTCCGGTCAAATTCCCTTACACAAACCTATCCTGCACAAATTACCACAATTAATGTCAAAAATGTAACAACAATTTTTTTTATGAAACATATCATCTCGGTAAATCCAATTCATTAACCAACTTAGACAATAATCTACTATATGAAAGTGCTAAGCACTCTCCATGGGTTGACACATCAGCATTTTTGTGCTCTAAGAGCATGACATCTGAATTAATGAAATTTTATTACAACCAATCAAAACTAAATATAAATATACATAAGATTAACACATAATTAAATTTAAAAAACTTTAAAAACTAATCAAAATAAAACATATACACATATTAGATTTTTAATGTTATTCATAACATTAAATTGGTTGGACATATTCAGTTGGGTTTGGACGTTCGGATTTGATTTGAATAGTTCTGGGTGTTCCGGGTCTTCGGTTTAAGAATATAAAACCCATTCAGATATATTTTAATGCCTGCATCAAATTCGGTTTGGTTCCGGATTCGGGTACCCAAAATATCTAAAAAGTACTAAAAAATAGTTGAATTTAATTTTTACTAAGTATAAGTGAGATACTCTACCAAGTACCAAGTGTATGTCAAAGACAAGTGAGATAGAGAAAGAGACAAAAAAGAGAGATGATTAAGGAGTTGAACAGCAGATTTTTGTAGCTATGACGGTAGATAGAAATGAATACGGTGACCGACCTGAGAAGTTAAGGGACCCAAACAAGAAAAAACACAAAATTTGGAGGACTTTTAGATATATATTTACAAAAAGTAAGAACAAATTTTAAAACTTTAAAAGTTTAGAGGACGAGCTTTTATTGAAGAAAAAAATCAAATATTTATTTTTAATATAGTAGAAGTGAGTCCGGTGATGGCCGACTTGAGAACTTAAAGGGTCGAAGCGAAACAATTATTGGGGGATTTGTAGATATATATTTTTTCTTAAAAAATAGAAAAACATTTAAAAGTTTGAAAAGTTTAGAGGGGAATTCTTCAGTTATTTTTAATATTGGTAAGCTAAATTTTTTTTTTTGGGGAGAAGGGGGAACTAGGCCCATGTTTCATTTGGCACGACCCATGGGTGATCATGAGTGCGGTCTCACGAGGTCCAAAGAGAATCAAAGAGTTAAAGTTACAGACATTTTGAACTATCACATTAAAACAAAAGCGAATGTGGTCTCGCATGAAATTAAAAAATAACGAATAAAACGATCAAAAGAGATGGATTGTGAACGGTGGTGATAACAAAGAAGAAGACAAAAAGAGAAATACTATGATAATCAGCGGATTTATTGTCACGATTTATAATATAAAAAATCAAAAGAATTATTTTAAATTTAAAATTGTATGAATTCTGTAATTATAAATAATTTTAAATTAATTCAAATTAACATAATTTTGAAAAAAAATGTAAAAAGTATTTAGAAAATATACACATAATCAAAAATTTATAATTGTTATATATACATTTTATAACATATCATTTATTATATTAACAACTATAAACTATTGACATTCACAATAATTAGTTTTTGTGTATTATGTTAAATTTAAGTATAAATTTGCGAGTCACGTAAAATAATCATTAATCACGATATATATATATATATATTAATTTTTATATGTTACATATGAAATTGTACATTCAAAATAATTATATGTATCTATTACTATTTATGAAAATAAAAATAAAAAATTCCTAAACTAGACTTCTTTTTCTTTGGTCCAATAAGTAAACATTATTCAAAACAATTTTAAAAACAAAATTTTTAAAAACAGAAAATGAAAAAGAAACCTCCGCTGCATAGCGCGGGTCTGACTCTAGTTTCCTATAAAACATCTTCCAAAGAAAAAATATAATTTTCTTTTCATGAATCCAAAATTCAGCGAACCATAGCATAAGCATTAAACATTAATATACCTGACCAAAAGCTATCTCGAATAGGTTGGAATGATAACTCTACAAAAATAAGAAATGTACATTTAGGCATGACCTTGGACATTACACATGCATAAATTGATTTTTTTATTGATATTTACCTTTAAAACATGAGGTTACAGAGGATCCACAGAACAAGACACATCTTTGTAGGTCTTTTATTGAATCTCTTCGGACGTGAATTGGGATCTTATTAGAGAAATGGTCAGCAAAAACCTGCAAGGAACATAATTTTGCTTGGATTCATCTCAGGTTGACTCCAAATTTGTGCATAAATTACCTCGTTAGTTTGGAAGTAGGTGCCATTGAGAGGGAAGCCCCCTTTCACTGCTGTTCTGCAAGGTATATGCGCACAACCACCAAATAGTCAGTTATCTTTATAATTTAACTCATAATTCTACCTAGAAATAGTCCACCTTAATCTTACCAATATTGTTCCTCTTGCTGTTTTTGAATTCTCTCCCATTTCTTTGAGTTCTTTCTTGGGTTGTTGCATGGAAAGGTGTCTTCCATCTTTATCTTGTAAAATCATAGGTTATGCAATTATTTATATGGATTTACAAGACTGAAACCTATAAACTATGCTGTAGAATAATTGTGGTTTAGTTTTTGTTGTGTGTTTCTACTAACCTGACTTCCAAATTGCTAACAAGTAGTAAGCACAATATTTATTATCCTCTGGTTTTCGCTTGTCAAACTGTAAAATATATATTAAAAAAAAAAATTTCAGAGTATTGGAATATAAAAATTCTTGCTAAATCATTTGCAGAGTATCAACTAACCCCTCTCAGAATGATGTGGTTGTCCGGGAGCACATACCCGCTGCATAATTCAAAAACAAAAAAAAAAACAAAACATAGTTGAAAATAAAAATTAATATAAGAAGAAATTTTTTGAATAAGTTCCAAAGTTAAAGTTTAGAATAATAGGAGACAAAACTGGAAAGTGGTAACTCACACGTAATGTTCGGTGCGCAGCCTTTCTCTGACTTTATGTTTTCGTATAGGAAATGGTGGGTGAGATCTTGGTACCAACATTTGCGTTGCTAAACCAATAGTGTCCTTGTCGAGCATGAACATTAGAATTATGTCATTTTTCCATGGATCAAGACAGTCTTCGATATCAGCTAGCTCTAGTAATAATAACAAAGTAACATTGATAGAATTTGATTTTGAAATCTTTTTGCTTTATTCGTGGATAGTTTATTTATTTTTAAATATTAATTGTAATGTTTTTGTTTATATTAAATCCATATTATTTTATATTTTAGGGTTTTATAATCATAATATTTCTTAACTTTTTATTAGCAATGAAACTTTAATATTATCTCTTCTCCAATTGTAGTAGTTTATAATTCAGTATTTTTAATGTAATAAATTTTTATGAAATAACTTGTTGATGTAAGTTTTTGACAAGAAAAAATAAGTTGATGTAAGTTTTTAACAAGGATAAATATGTTTTAAAGAAACACCTTAATCACATAACTATTTTTAAGAGTTTCAAATTATCAGCAAATATTATCAAAACAAATTTTACTGTGATTATAATATCGAATATTGTGTAATTAAAAATAAATATAAATATAAAGTTTAAATTGGTCAAAAAGATACAAATATAAATATAAAACACATGCATTGAAAAATAAATAATTTGTATCGTCGCTGACATCTCCACTTAAACCTATCATAAGCTCTCTAATGGATTATGATACAATTGATTATTGTGAGAGCCAAAACTCACACAGTCGAATTTATTTATTCGCGGGTCTCCGAAAATTCTACTTGAACTAAAGGGCAAAACTGTAAAAAAATAGAAAATGAGATTTTATTAGAATATTTATCTCAAGTACAAGAATATATGTGAATGCTTAATGTCTTAAATCACAAAAGCTCTTGCACTTTTTGGTGTGTGTTAAAAGTGAGCACAAGTGTCTTTTTATGTACTAGAGAGTATAGGGTCTCGAAGACTGATCCAAGCAATGTGGGATGTTGTTAAAAACTCCTTCCCAGCCGCCAACTATTCGTGATGGGCCGCCACCAAACGCCTTCCTTCCTTCCAATTGGGCCCGTTCGTCTTGATTTGGCACAACTTGTCTTTTTGGCCTCCTGGTCCGTTTTTCCTCGGTTAAGGCCTTGACTCTGGTTTGTTTTAAGTAAACTCCTCAATGTTTTTAGATGTCCGGAACAACGTTAAGTCTTTTTGTGAATGGCGGGGCGTTTCCCGGGACGAGACCCGTCGGTTGGAAAGGCGGTTTGGGCCGGCCCGCGAAGGTGTGGTCCGGCTGAGTCTTTGTCGACGTTCTAGCCTGATGGACGTCTTTGGCTGGGAAATATGCTTAGATTTGTCTTGAGAAGCCTGTACATAGTCTAGTTCATCTGCTGGCCCGAATGCCAAGAGCTTGGCCCGCACAGGAGTTTGGTCCTATTTTGTGGGCTTGCTGCTGGGACATAGGTTTCTGATCCTATTTTGTGGGCTTGCTGCCGGGACATATGTGTCCGTTCGTTGCTCCGAACTTTTGTCTTATCAATCTCCGAGGAAGGGATTTTGACCCCAATAGTTAGCCCCCCAGCTCGTGGCCTTTGTATGCATATGCGAGGAGTGTTTGATGGAATTTTTTTTCGGGATTGATGGACTAAANAGGGCAGGTCGCCAAAAATCGATCAAAGCAGATTTTTTCCTCCTCGGGCCCGAAAATCATAGGCGGCCGATTTGGGGGGGAAGGATTTTCCTTTTCTTGCAGTGTTTGAGAATTGGAAAAATCCTTCCTTTCTTTTTTTTTGTTAAGTCTAGAG
>OVBB01001171.1:0-15567 GCA_900406415.1 Isatis lusitanica | reverse complement strand
CAGGATCTTGACTCGAATTATCCATGATGTTTTGAATGGTTTGATCTTAGATAGAAGGGTAACTTTCATCTCGGTAGACATTGTTTTTATGGTTTGCAGTGGATTTGTTTTGGAAGGTGGTTGAAAAGCTTATGATACGTATGGTATATATAAGNAACAATTAATTAATAAATTAGATACACTATTAATTAGTTGATTCAACTATAGTATCCGTATTTTATGAGGATTTGAATTGATGGAATTCAACTATAGATTCGATACACTATTAATTAGTTTAGTAAGATAAGAAAGTTGTTTGATTGATTACGATTTTGTAGATAATTCTATATGAATATTCTGTTTTTAAAAATTTATGGTTAGGTTATAGTTAGGAAATCTAATATTCTCTTATATTTTCGTAACAGATTTGATTATGTATATAAAATATATACCCGATTACTTGAATCAATTTATTTGTTCGGTTTTCTCTGCAGGATAACCAAGACAATTGTTTCAATTAGAAAACCATATGGTTTGATTTAAATGAAGGTAGGATCCGCGTCCCATTTGTTGGATATCATGGGTCGGGTCGAGTTAACTCGTTTGACTCAGTATGACTCGGTTTTTTTTTGCCTATTTTATCCATTCTTAAACTTGTAGCCAAACAGATATTATACATAGACTCAATGGCAAACCTTGTAATTAAAAGGTTTTTTTAAGTATTTCAAAAAATGTACCTCCCAAATAATAATAGTAAGATAGCGATTTAATGTCACCAGCCAGCTGAGGAAGTTATGTTTTGGGATTCCCAATTTATACCATATAAGGGAAGACCATGAGACTTGAGGATTGTGGGGTTGAGGAGATTGTAAATGTCTCGAGTTGAGTATGTGGTCGAGGCTATTCCATTTGGCTCCCAAGAGAAAGTGTATGCAGCAGTAGTTAAATTGATTGTTGAGATGTAAGCGTATAGGTTCACTTGTCTTTCTGAGCGTGCAGGTGCAAGGGTCCACGAACTATCTTGATGCAGATCCGATAGAGTTTAGGCTAATTTCCTGTTCTGTTGATCCTGAAGAGTAGAGGTTGTTTTTTCTGAACGCTTAGGGCAAATATCACAGTGGCTGTGGCTCAATATCAGGTTGTGGCTGAACATCACCAGGAACCTTTAGTCTTTGGCAGCACTCAATGAAATAGCCGAAAACAGAATTGGTTTTTTGGAGATTGAGTTTGAGAAAAGAAGAATTCTAAGTTCTCTCGTTACATTCTTTGTTTAGGGTTCTGAATTTTTGGACGACTGAAGAAGGGTTCTGAAGTTTACAACGTACACGTACATATCTGTTTATCTCATGTCCGTACTTAGGGTTCTCAACTGTAAGTTCTCTCGTTACATTCTCTATTTAAGGTTCTGAACTTTACAACATATACGTACATTATCAGAATATCTTCTGAATATCTTGTATCATAGAAATATTCTGTGTATATATGATTTCCATTTATGCCAATCCTTCTATAAGGCAATCGTGTATGTATATAAGAAGGTGTAATCCCTTTGTGAATTAATAAGAAGAAACCCTTTATTACATGGTATCAGAGCAGAAGATCTGACCTAACTCTTAAAACACTTTTCAAGCCGCCAAAACCAAAACTCTTCTTCTCGGTCACCTCGTTCTGAAACTCAGTTCATAATCATGACTGACTCAAGCAACACAGCTTCATCTGCCATAACTGTGCCCATCTACAACAATCTCGAACCAACCAATTCGCTCATCTCCCTCAACATGAACGGCATCACCAAGTTGACGTCTGCCAACTACCTCACCTGGAAACTTCAGGTCTATGCCCTCTTTGAAGCCCACGAACTCCATCACTTTATCAAAGATGATGATCCAACTCCTGCAGCAACCATCACTGATGCCAATGGTCTCTCTCAACCAAATCCTCACTATGCACCTTGGCGTAGACAGGATCGCATCCTCTACAGTGCCTTACTCGGCAGACTCTCTCTTCCGGTTCAACCAATCGTTGCTCGAGCAACATCTGCCCGCGAGATCTGGCTCACGCTAGCTCGCACTTATGGCCAGCCTTCTCGTGCTCACATCAAGCAAATCAAGCAACAGCTGAAGAAAATCACCAAAGGCTCCCTCTCCATCAGTGATTACATGCAAAGCATCCTCACCAAGTTTGATCAATTGGCACTTCTGGGATCTCCCATGGAACACGAAGACCTTCTCGATGTTGTTGTTGACGGTCTCAGTGAAGAATATCATGATGTAGCTGAGATGGTCAATGGTCGTGACACACCAATCAACATAGAAGAGCTTCATGAGAAACTCCTTCGCCGTGAGCTTGCTCTTTCCACCGTTGATGTCACGTTGTCGGTCTCTCAACTCCCAGCCACCGCAAACGTCGCCTACCGCACCAACAACTCCTATGGTCGGGGCGGCTCTTCATCTCACAACAACAACAGCAACAACTATGGTCGCTCTTCCGGTCCAAGTTGTGGGGGCTCTCGTGGCTATCAAGGCAAGTGCCAACTCTGTGGTGTCTTTGGTCACAGTGCACGACACTGCAATCAATTGTCCTCTGTTTCACCGCAACATCATCAGACCCCACCGGCGTCACCGTACAATGGTCCTCTGATGCCACCTTCTCACTGGCAGCCGCAAGCTCACTACACGACAGCATCGCCACATCCGAATGCTGACGGTTCATGGCTGCTAGACAATGGAGCATCCCACCACATTGCATCAGACCTGGCAAACCTGTCGCTGCACTCGCCATACACCGGTGAGGAAAATGTCACCATCGGCCACGGAACTGGTCTTCAGATCACTCACACTGGTTCTACACATCTACCCTCTCACTCTCGTCCTTTAACATTATCAAATGTGCTTTGTGTTCCGTCTATTGCCAAGAATCTCATCTCGGTGAACAAATTATGCAAGACTAATAAAGTCATGGTACAACTTTACCCTGATATGTTTCAGGTGAAGGATCTCAAGTCGGGAACAACACTACTCCAAGGACTAGCTAATGGGGAGTTTACGAGTGGCCTGCAAAATGTTCTCCTTCTATTTCAGCTTTTTCTTGTGTTAAGTCTTCTCTTATTGATTGGCACTCTAGACTTGGGCATCCTTCTCTATCTATCTTAAACCAAATTATTTCAAACTCAGCTTTACCAGTTTCAAATAAAACGTTTTCTCATTGCAATGCATGTGCCACATCAAAAAGTCATAAACATTCTTTCTCCTCAAACTCAATGACTTCCACCGGTCCACTTGATCTCATAAACTCTGATGTATGGACATCCCATGTCCATTCCATCGATGGATTCAAATATTATGTGGTGTTTGTTGATCATTTCACACGCTATGTTTGGCTATATCCTTTAAAACTAAAATCTCATGTTCATCAGGTGTTCGTCTCGTTCAAAGCTCTCGTTGAAAACAAGCTTAATCGCAAGATCAAAACACTATATTCCGATAATGGTGGGGAGTTCATTGCCCTTGCATCCTTTCTTTCTATGCATGGAATCTCGCACTTCACTTCTCCTCCCCACACTCCCGAGCATAATGGTCTTGCTGAACGATGACACCGTCATATTGTTGAGACTGGACTGGCTCTTCTCACACATGCTTCAATGCCTCCCTCTTATTGGAGCTATGCCTTCTCCACTGCCGTATATCTTATAAATCGCATGCCCACTTCCACTATCTCCCATGCGGTACCATATACTCTTCTCTTCCATACATCACCTAACTACTCAAAACTTCGTATCTTTGGATGCCTCGGTTACCCTTGGTTATGACCGTATTCTTCCAACAAACTTGATTCACGTTCGTCTCCGTGTGTCTTCTTAGGTTATTCTTTAACACAAAGTGCCTATCTATGCCACAATCCATCTACCTCTCGAGTTTACATCTCTCGTCATGTCGATTTTCAAGAATCTACCTTTCCGTTCTCACTCCTTAGCTCCACTCCTTTGGCACCTTCTCACTCATTCTCTTCTGACGATGTACTCACCCCTTCTGCCTCTTTAGTTCCTTTTTGCAGGTTGCCACTCGAAACTCCGTCGACTGATACTCCTCCATCACCGACTCTATCGCTGACACTCCCGACTGAGACTACTTCACCCTTGCCTATGCCGTCATCTCCGACTCAGTGCTCGGTTCTGGAGACCATCTCTCCACTAACATCACCCTCACCGAGCCCTTTGTCATCTACTGAGTCATCAGCTCCAGCTTCACCTCTGCCACACATGACCACAAGATCAATGAACAACATTCACAAGCCTAATCCTAGATATGGATTACTTGCTCTTCTCACTGAAATTGAGCCCACAACGATTGTTCAAGCTCTCAAAGATGAAAAGTGGCGTGCTTTGGCTGGTGCTGAATACAATGCACTTCTGGATACTCGAACATGGGATCTGGTTCCACCACACGAAGCTCAGAATATTGTTGGATGCAAATGGGTATTTCGCATCAAACGGCTGCCTACCGGTTTCATTGACAAGTACAAGTCTCGCTTAGTTGCAAAAGGTTTTCATCAGCGACCCGGCATTGACTTTGACGAAACATTCAGCCCTGTTGTCAAACATGCCACCATTCGTGTTGTGCTTCACACTGCAGTAGCTCGGAATTGGTGTCTTCGTCGACTCGACATCAACAATGCCTTTCTCCAAGGCACATAGGATGAAGAAGTCTTTATGCAGCAACTCCCTGGCTTTGTCGACAAAGATAGACCTGACTATGTATGCCGCCTGCGAAAACCAATCTATGGTCTCAAACAGGCACCTCGTGCCTGGTACAATGAGCTCCGCACATACCTTGTCTCTCTTGGTTTTCGCAACTCTTTGGCTGATACATCACTCTTTGTTCTTCGTCATAATGGTACCTATCTCTATGCCCTTGTCTACGTTGATGATATTGTGATTACTGGTAATTGTGACAAAGCTGTGGATCAGTTCATTACCATGCTCTCAAATCGCTTCTCTCTCAAAGACCTGGGCGAGCTATCATATTTTCTCGGTCTTGAAGTCTATCGAACCGCTGCTGGACTTCGTCTCAATCAGCAAAAGTACATCACTGATCTCCTTGCTCGGCACAATATGACAAATGTTAAGCCTGTCGCTACTCCGCTTGCCTCCTCGGCCTCTCTCATTCTCGTTGGCACCAAACTTGATGATCCCACCAAATATTGTAATGTTGTTGGCTCACTGCAATATCTTAGTCTCACTCGTCCAGATATTGCCTTTGCTGTCAATCGACTATCCCAATTCATGCACAGTCCCACAGTACAGCATTGGGAAGCTGCTAAACGAGTGTTGCGTTACTTAGCCAGTACGGTAACTCATGGACTCTTCTTCTCTGCATCTTCATCACTTGATTTACATGCTTTCTCTGATGCGGACTGGGCTGGAGATAAAGATGATTATACATCTACTGGTGCGTATATTGTCTACCTTGGTCGGAACCCTATATCTTGGAGCTCTAAGAAACAGAAAGGCGTCTCTCGCTCCTCCACCGAAGCAGAGTATCGGTCTGTCTCCAACACTGCCTCTGAGGTTAAATGGCTTCTCTCTCTTCTCTCTGAGTTGCACATTCCACAGTCGAAGATGCCAGTTATCTACTGTGACAATATTGGAGCTACTTACTTATGTGCCAACCCAGTGTTTCATTCAAGGATGAAGCACATCGCCTTGGACTACCACTTTGTTCGGGAACAAATTCAAAGCAAACGTCTCCGTGTAGCTCACATCTCTTCCGCTGATCAGCTAGCTGATGCACTAACAAAACCACTGCCGCGGACTCGCTTTCATGAACTGGCTGTCAAGATTGGACTCACCTCTGGTGCTCCATCTTGAGGGGGCGTATCAGAATATCTTTTGAATATCTTGTATCATAGAAATATTCTGTGTATATATGATTTCCATTTATGCCAATCCTTCTATAAGGCAATCGTGTATGTATATAAGAAGGTGTAATCCCTTTGTGAATTAATAAGAAGAAACCCTTTATTACATACATGTCCGTTTATTTCGTAACCTACATGTACATGTCCATTTATGTCATAATGTACAAGTACATGTCCGTTTATCTTTCAACATACACGTACATGACCGTGTACCTTCATCTAATGATCAACCTCATCATGTCTTAACTCCTTTCCTTCTCAGCGGTGAAAATTATGAGAAGTGCGCAAACCTTGCTCGGAATAATCTTGTTGCCAAGCATTGATGGAACTCTTCCCAAACCACCGGCCGATCCTCCCAATCACAACATTAGATTTAAATCAATTCCATGTTGTGAGGCTGGCTTTATGCGAGTTTACCCCATAAATTCAGAAGTTTGGTACAACTTGTACCAATATCCCTCGTGAACAGTTCCTGTTTGACCTAATAACTCAAACAATTTACTGGTTCTCAAAGACAAATATCTGAATCATATCAACAGAGAAACCGAAATTCTATATGTTCTTATATGGTATAAAATTCTTCTATTCGAAAGACTCGGGAACCAGAACTTCGCGAATGCACCCGACTCGGAGACAACATTACAACGTACACGTACATGTTCGTTTAACTCATAACATACACGTACATGTCTGTTTACTTCATAGTATACACATACATATTTGTTTATCTCATAACGTACACGTACATGCACATCTATGACCATGACATTTTGTATTCCGAGAATCCCGATGTTTTTCAAATTAGATTGGTGCATAAAAAACTAACTGATTCGTTAGATTGTCTATTCACCTCATTAATAGTTCTTGTTTTATCTAGTAACTCATGAAAATTTACTGGTTCTTAAAGATAAATATCTGAATCCATCAACAAAGAAACCAAAATTCTATATGTTCTTATATGGTATAAAATTCTTCTATTCGGAAGACTCGAGAACCGAAACTTTTCGAATGCCCCCGCCTATTCTCGAAGACAACTTGACAACGTACATGTACATGTCCGTTTATCTCATTATGTACACGTACATGTACGTCTATGACTGTGAAATTTTGTATCTGAGAATCCCGATATTCTTCAAATTAGACTGGTGCATAAAAAACCAACTGATTCATTAGTAACTCTGACAATTTATTGGTTCTCAAAGACAAATATTTGAATCCGTCAACAGAGAAACCAAAATTTTGGGGTGGCTCACCATCAGGCTATGGCTCAACATCAGGTTGTGGTTCAACATCACAAGGAAAAACTCGGTTGGATTTTGGTTAATAGGGGCTCAACTTTGTTCCGCATATATTCTTCATGAATATGGGAATTGTGAGGCGGTGAATCTTCTGCTTGATGAAGAGGGGAATTTTGGGGTGGCTTAACATCAGGCTGTGGCTCAACATCACCAGGAAAAACTCGGTTGGATTAATCTCTTCTGTAGAGATTTTACCAAAAAAATTTCCTTTTCTCTACCATCAAAACTTCTTTCCATCTGTTGAGAATTTAGTGAAATGTTTGGAGATCTTGAACTGTTGCCACTAGATGTTGCTCACCAGTTGTAGGTAACAAAAGAGACTTGATCTCTAGTAAAAAGCAAAAGAGAACATCACATTCAAGATACTTGCTCTGTTATATTAAGATTCAAGATTATTCCCTGAAATAATCTTATTTTCTAAAGAAACATACTTTTTCAAGAGTTCTAACCTTATCAGTCGTAATTGCCTTGTATATGCTTTAAAGTCGATAGTCTTTGTTACCGGTATGGAAAAATTTTATCTTGCATATTCTCGGACAATCACTTGCTGTTTCTTTTACCTCAACTTTAATTTTTTTCTTGAGATCTGGAATACACTCAAAAGGCAAGATATGTAGAAAGAAAGTCCATTATTAACAGATTGTACAAACAGAAACGTACAAAAAGAGATGAAGAAAGAAAGTCCATTATTATCAACAGAGGTATCTACCTCTAGAGGAGTAATGAAGCATGGTATGCTCCATGAGCCTCTGGATTTTTGAATTTTTTGACCATATCTTTAAGACTCTCTATGCAGTAAGGAAATGATACAGTGCCCCAAGGAAAGACTTCACAGAGACTTAGGTCATCAACTATCTTCAGGAAGAACGGGTTTATATAACCTTTCTTTTTGTTCTTCTTTCTGAAAATGACATAACAGATTAAAAAAAGAAGCGCCATCTTCTGAAGATCTTCATTATTCTCTTGCATGGAGATTAGACAGTTACAGACGTCTTTGATATCTTCATTTTTTGTATCTGGAAAGTGTTTCTCAGAAAACTTTATACTTAAATTATGCCTCCCGACAAAATTATTCTCATGGTTTGATGGGAGTGTATCACAGTGAAATCCACTTCACAAATCATGCTCCCTAAATGAATATCTTATGGAGTTTCATTCACAACAAACCAGTTTTGATCGTCCTCGATAGGACTTTGGGCTTTAGTTCTGAGGACATCTTACATCGAGGACTATCAATACTGATTTATTGTAAATGGAACTCCTATAAGATACTCATTTAGGGAGCATGCTTTGCTACGTGGATTGCGATGTGATATACTCCCATCAAACTTTGAGAATGGTTTTGTAGAGCGGCATAATTTAAGTGTAAAGTTTTCTGAGAAACACTTGCCAGATACAAAGAAGGTAGGTATCGAAGACGTTTGTAACTGTCTAATCTCCATGAAAGAGAATAATGAAGTTCTTCAGAAGATGGCGCTTCTTTTTTTAATCTGTTCTGTCATTTTCAGAAGGAAGAACAAAAAGAAAGGTTAAATAAATCCGTTTTTCCTGAAGATTGTTGATGACCTAAGTCTCTGTGAAGTCTTTCCTTGTGCCACTGTATCATTTGGTTACTGCGTAGAGAGTTTTAAAGATATGGTCAAAAAATTCAAAACTCCAGAGGCTCAATGGTCATGGAGTATACCGTGCTTCATTACTCCTCTAGAGGTAGATACATCTGTTGATAATAATGGACTTTCTTTTTGCATCTCTGTTTGTACGTCTATGTTTGTACAATCTGTTAATAATAGACTTTCTTTCTACAGATCTTGCCTTTTGAGTGTATTCCGAAGCTCAAGAAAAAATTTAGAGTTGAGGTAAAAGAAGCAACGAGTGGTTGTCCGAGATTGTGCAAGATGAAGTTTCTCCATACCGCTGACAAATACTACCGACATTAAAGCATATACAAGGCAATTGGGACTAATAATGATAGAACTCTTGAACAAGCATGTTCCTTTAGAAAATAAGATTATTTCAGGGAATAATCTTGAATCTGAATATAACTAGAGCAAGTATCTTGAATGTGATGTTCTCTTTTGTTTTTTACATGAGATCGAGTCTCTTTTGTTACCTACAACTGATGAGCAACATCTAGTGACAACAGTCCAAGAACCCTAAACATTTAACTTGATTCTCAACAGATGGAAAGAAGTTTTGATGGTAGAGAAAAGGAAAATTTTTTGGGAAGATCACTACCAAGAGATAAATCCAACGGAGTTTTTTCTGTTGATGTTAAGCCACAACCTGATGTTGAGCCAACCTAAAATTCTCCTCTTCATCAAGAAAAAGAGTCACTGCATCACAATTTACCTATTCATGAAGAATATATGCGGAACAAAGTTGAGCCACCAACTCAAGGAAATGGGGGACGGCTTCATCAATCCAACCGAGTTTTTCCTAGTGATGTTGAGCCACAACCTGATTTTGAACCACAGCTTGATGTTGAGCCACCCCAAAATTTTGGTTTTTCTAGTTGATGGATTCAAATATTTGTCTTTGAGAACCAGTAAATTGTCAGAGTTAGTAATGAATCAGTTTGTTTCTTATGCACCAATCTAATTTGAAGAATACCGGGATTCTCGGAAAACAAAATGTCACGGTCATAGACGGACATGTATGTATACGGTACGACATAAATGGACACGTACATGTACCTTATAAGATAAATGGACATGTACGGGTCATTGTGAAGTTGTCTCCGAGAATAGGTGGGGGAACTCGAGAAGTCTCGGTTATCGACTCTTTCGAATACTTCGTCTGTTTCTAAAAGATAAATGTTGATGTGTTTTCACACATATTAAGAAGACATATTAAAATTTGATGATAAATACATGGTTTTATGCAATCAACAACTTTAAACGAATAATAATTCAATAATTTGAATTATTTGTCTAGAAGTTTACAATTTGTCATTAATAATCATTATAAAATGCATAGAAAACTTAAAAAATCTATCTTTTTGAAACACAAGATTTTTTAAAAGAATTTCTCTTTCAGAAACAGAAGGAGTAATAGAATTTTATACCATATAAGAACATACAAAATTTTGGTTTCTCTGTTGACAGATTCAGATATGTGTACCTTATAAGATAAACGAACATGTACATGTCATTGTGACGTTGTTTCTGAGAATAGGTGGGGGAATTCGAGAAGTCTCGGTTGTCGACTCTTTCGAATAATAGAATTTTATACCATATAAGAACATACATAATTTTGGTTTCTTTTTTGACGGATTCAGATATTTATCTTTGAGAACCAGTAAATTGTCAGAGTTACTATGTAAAATAGGAACTGATAACGAGGCGAATAGACAATCTAATGAATCAGTTGGTTTTTTATGCACCAATCTAATTTGAAGAATATGGGGATTCTCGGAATACAAAATGTCACGGTCATAGACGTGCATGTACATGTACGTTATGAGATAAACGAACATGTACGTGTACGTTATGAAGTAAATAGACATGTACGTGTACGTTATGAGATAAACGAAAATCTACGTGTACGTTGTAATGTTGTCACCGAGAATAGGCAGGTGCATTCAAGAAGTTTCGGTTTCGGAGTCTTTCGAATAGAAGAATTTTATACCATATAAGAACATATAGAATATCAGTTTCTCTGTTGACATGATTCAGATATTTGTCTTTGAGAACCAGTAAATTATCTGAGTTACTAAGTAAAACAGGAACTGTTTATGAGGGATATTGGTACGAGTTGTACCAAAATTCTGAAACTCAGGGGATAAAACTCGCATAAAGCTAGCCGCACAACATGGAATTGATTTGAATCTAACGTTTGTGATCAGGAGAATCAGCCGGTGGTTTGGGAAGAGTTCCATTGACAATACCAAGTTTATGTTTGGCAGCGAGATTATTCCGAGCAAGCTTTGACCACCTAGTGCAAGCTATGGTACTGAAGTCTCTTACGAACCATCTATAGTAACCGGCTAGGCTATGGAAGCTTCTAACCTCACCTATGGTCCTTGGACTAGGCCATTCTAAAATCATTTTCACCTTCTCCTCCTCTACCTTGATGCCGTATGCACTTACAAACAAAGCCCAGAAACACAAGATTATATGTTCCAAAGGACATTTCTTACGGTTAGCATAAAGGTTTTCTTCCTTAAGAGTATCTAAGACCTTACGCAAGTGTTGAGCTTGATCGTCTAAGGTTTTGCTATAGATCAGAAAGTCATCAAGTTAGACTACAACAAAGACCCCTATAAACCTGCTCAGCACATGGTTCATCAACCTCATGAAGGTACTAGGTGCGTTTGTCAAACAAAAAGGCATGACTAACCACTCATACAAACCGTGTTTAGTCTTAAAGGCAGTCATCTCATCTCCCTCTTTTATCCTAATCAGATGGTAACCACTCTTAAGATCTACTTTCGAAAAGAAACAAGATCCATGGAGCTCATCTAGCATGCCATCTAGCCTAGAGATTGGGTGGCAATACTTTACTGTGATGTTGTTTATGGATCGGCAATCTACACACGTTCTCCAGCTGCCATGTTTCTTTGGGACCAAAAAGACTGGAACCGCACAAGGGCTCATACTCTCGTGCATGTACCCTTTCTCCATTAGTTCCTCCACTTGTCTTTGAAGCTCCTTGGTCTCAACCGAATTGGTTCTATACGCGGGCCGGTTCGCCAAAACGTCAAAAGGATCCTCAATATTTAGGCCAAAAGGTCAAAAGGATCTCAGTTCCTCAGTGAGATGATAGGACATAATTGTTATGGCTCTATGCTTTTGGCTTTCAATTTCATTATTGCCATCAATGATACATCTCCCGAGTCCTCTAGACTTCAGAGCAACTCTAGTGTTCATTACCCATTCTAGAAAATTATCTCCAGAGAGATTTATGGCAGAATAATCTGAGGGTTCGAATCTCGACATCTGAATCACATTTTCAATCAATTCAAGAATTTAGAATTCATGAAACCAATGCATATGATTTCAAGACATTCGATCATTTCTTACAATGTTAGGTCTATATGTATCAAAATGAGATAATGTGCATAAGACACACGGCTTAATTATATGCTTGAGCCACATGGCTATGACGATGAGGATAGGATTTCAAGGTCCTTAACATATTCAGGGTTTCAGTTTATGAATGCATCAAGAGAAATTATCATCTTAGCTCTCATGCAATTATCAATCAAGTACTAATCATTCCTAAAAAAAATCGAATTTAATCAATATGGTAACTAGGGTTTTCAAGGCCCTTTAGGATTCAAATTCGAATTAGGGTTTTAAGAATCAATATACAATGAATCTATCAATGTCTGAGCTATCATGCGATTTAAACAGTTAATTATGTTATCGGTTTTATCAAGTAATCATGTGATTTTCTATGCATAAAAATCAATCCTAGGCAAATATGATCTAGGACAAATAATAAAAATAAAAGATTATGCAAGGATTATGATTTTTCAGATTTTCCTTTTTTTAAAAAGGAAAGACTAGATTTTCCTATTGAGGATAGAATTAGGGTTTGCAATTTTCGATTTCAATGGATCAATATATCAATCAATACAATCAGAAACAATTATCATAGAATTAAATCAATCAAGGAAAATTTAGGGTTTAAGTCTAAAATCGGATTTTAAAGTTTAGGGTTTCCAAATTAGGGTTTAACAACCTAACAAACAGATTCTAGATCATAATTGAATCTAAAACATGTTTCCATTAAGGAAACAATTTTAATATATTTTCAAGGTCGATAGAACATTTAATCAATGAAACAAAATCAAGTTTAGGGATTTATAAAATCGATTTTTGGGGTTTTCAGAAACTAGGGTTTCAGATTAGGGTTCTAGTTCCATTTGGTCAGATTCGATTTTATGTTTTAGGGATTCGATTTTGTTTACCTTAAACACCAAATGGGTTGAATGGATTGAACTGGGAGCTAAAAGACCTCGGAAAACAAGCTGCACCGATTTGAGCAAGTCGCCTGCAATGAACCGCCTGAAAAAACGCCTCGCTTTAAACCTCCAACAATGATCTCTTGAGCTGAATGGAGCGATGGGATGAGCTAGGGTTGACCGGATTTTTAGAGAGTTAGGGTTTATGGGATTTCGAAGGTTTCTAGCTTTTTAGGGTTCTAGAGCTTCGTGTTGATGACGTGTTGTAAACTGAATGTTTCTGTGTCTATTAATGAATGACCAATGATCCATATATATAGTGGTTTACATGAATAGAGAAAATGAAATATTACATAAACAAGAAAATGAAAACTTTGGACAACAAAGAATAGGAAAACTCTAAGTATGGACCGACTTAGTCTTGGTTATATTGGAACGGTTATGGAGTCCATCACTAATCGATTTATAACAATTTTATTGTTTACTTGACATATATTGATATAGCTTTCGGTTTCATTCTAACATAATGACCAAACTACTGGTGTTGTGTTTGAAATTTAAGTGTTCACCAAGAGGACTTTTGATTGATTATGTGTGGATTTGTTTTTTTGGTTCAATAGAAGATTGTAATTTAAAAAAAAAAAAGATTTAGTTAGTTAATAATGTCTTTATTTTTTTTTTTGTCAATCTTGATATTAATAGATTAGTTGCTGGCTTACAATTACGTTGTTTACAGTTCTAATTATTAGCATTTTTTTAAATTTGGCCAACTTCTTTGTAATTGGTTTGGTTTATTAATATAGGGAAATTCTCAAAAATAGCACATTTTTAAGTTTTTGTGAGGAAAATAGCACATTATGGTAAAAATGACAAAAAAATAACATTTATTGAAGAAGAAAAAGCCTATTATACATTTATTTTTCATTTTTTTCTCAATTATGTAACCCTAACCCAAACTCTAAAATCTAAACTCTAATTAATGATTTGTGAACCCAAACTCATTAGTGTAATACATAAAAAATTATTAAAGTGTGCTATTATTGACATTTTCCCCTTGATGTGCTATTTTCGTCACAAAAACTTGAAAGTGTCCTATTTGAGGGTATTTCTCATTAATATATATAACTTAAAGTGAAAAAATATATTAAATACAAATAATTGCTAATATATAAGGATTCTACTATACATACTACACATAAAATGATTTTTAATTTATATACAAACTTACATACTATAATAAAGCCAATAAATTAATAAAATATTTTTGAAGCACATAAATATATAATATAAAAATTGTTGACCACTAATAATCAATTTAGTTTTAAATTTTAAAAACTATAATTCTTTTTAAAGATTTAATTTTTATTAGATAATTAAACTTATATAACTATAATATTTAATATTATCTTCTAGCTAAAAGGATTGATTCATTGATAATATGTAAATTTCAGAAATTAAATACACTATAATTTTTCTATGTATAAATTATTATAATCATAAATATATATCGTGTAGTTTTAAGTACATTGTTCTGGTATTAGAGCATCTCCAACTCATACTCTATATCTTCAAATTTGAAATTTTTTTTACTCAAACTCAATACTCTAAAACTTCAAATTTGAAGTATTGAATAGTGATACTCTATATTTGGAGTACAACTCCAAATTTGAAGTATCATCTTTTTTTAATTGTATTTGAGTCCTTACAAATTATATATTACATAAATAATTTTTCTAATTTTAGATTCTATCATTATAATCTATATCAATTTATATCTCATAAATATTTAAATATATATGCCTATATATATAATTTGTATATATTTATGTGAACACTTTTACAAATAAAATTTAGAAAACATTAATATAAAAGAAATATTGCATAATTCTATATTACATTAACCAAATTTATTACAAAAGAAAATAACAAAAATTCATAAACCGTAATTTTATATCATGTATTATTTAGTTTTTGAGTTTATTAGTATTATTTATATGTAACTTTATATTTTAATGTAATATTTTATTAAATAATATTTTTACAATATGTTTTATATTTGTTTTAAAGTTTTATGCTTTAAAATTATTATGATAAAAATTAAAAGACTATGATGAAAATTAAAGGACTATGATGAAAATTGTAGAAAAGAAATAGAGTTAAATATAGAGTATTGCATTGGAGAAAAACACTTTCATACTTCAAATATAAAGTAACCCATACTCTAAAAATGAAATATGGATTGGAGATGCTCTTATGAAAGATTGGTTGTGGTGTTAGCGACATAACACCATTATATAGTTTTTGTAAATTTGAATACATTAATATTTTTTACAAGTGTATCCACGTGATGGGTTTATTTAAGGGAGATTTGGCTAAATATGTGACATTGAAAAGAAATTTGTCCATATATGCTTTTATGTTGTGAACTGAATGTTCTGTGTATATTATTATGAGGACCAAATGTCT
>OVBB01001170.1:5458-15570 GCA_900406415.1 Isatis lusitanica | reverse complement strand
AAGCCCTTAACAAGCGACTCGGAACAGAGGTATTAACGTTAGAAGCTTTTAGGTTTGGGCATCGGCTCTTGGCACATGGAACCATATGCTTTCGGATTTTTCTGTTCTTTTTCTTCAGTGGTCGCTAATTTCATGGATAAAAGAGAATAATCCTAGCTGATAAAAATTGTTATGGCATGTATTGTATATCCTTTTATGTTTAGCAAGCGTATGTACACCAGTCTCAGATGAAATCTACGTTTGATTCTTCTGTATTCTCAACTTACATCCATATAAGACGACTCTGCATTCTTCTCTGTTATCGTATTATTCGTTTTCTTTTGTTCTTTCTCTGAGATACTCTAAAATGGCAGGGTCTTGATCTCCCGGATGTACTGGTTGAAGTCGAAAAGCGTGGATCTTCTTTTGATGAGCTGCTAGCAGTTCCCGAACAAGATGACTGGATATATAGCGATGGGAAATCAACTTCTTGTATAGCTTTCATCCTCGAAATGTACAAAGAAGCTGGCTTGTTTGATCCACTCTCTAGTTCCATTCAAGTCACCGAATTCACGGTAAGAACCAACCTATGCATAATCTAGAAGATACGCACACACACTGAACAGCGGAATCCATTTTGCAGATCAAAGATGCTTACATGCTAAAGTTTTTCGAGAACAATGCAAGCCGTTTACCCAAATGGTGCAACGACAACGACAATGTAAAGCTTCCGTACTGTCAAATACTTGGGAAATACAGAATGGAACTTCCTGGTTACAACACTATGGAGCCATACCCGCGTATGAACGAGCACTGCCCGTCTCTGCCTCCAAAGTACCACAGACCAAAGAACTGTTAGAACCAGCAAATTAATTGTGTTGTCTGTTTGGTAAGAATGACTTCGTGTAATGATCCACGAATTAGGTAAAAGTTCACTTTAAAAACATTTGAAAAAGATATACCGTTGGTAAAGATCCTGTATATTTTTGTATATAAAGTAGTTCAGACGTTTATTCGGAGAAAATTACTGAAAGTGGCCAAGCTGTGTACTTTTGGTTGCTTTACTCTGATTTTATATGCAATTCGATTCCATATCATACTAATTTATCATTGATACAACAAAATTCAACACTGTTTCACATCTATAAATCAACTTGTGTCGTTTGATAAAGCAAAACTGATTGGTTTGGGCAATACACTACAATGACTAGGTCTCAAGTAAACCTCTTTCCCATTCAAATACACTCGACATGTCAAAACTTTTATGACGCAACACCTGTTGAGATTCCCGTGGCTTTACTCCAAGCATATTAGACAATATCAGCAGAAGGTGTTGGCATGCATGGCGTTCATTGATCTTTTGCAGATCTGTGGCCGGTTCCGATGAAAGATCCGTCCATGCTTGATAATATGACCTGCGGATAAGAATTCAGGTCAAGCTTTGGAATGATGAACACGGCTTTAGAAAATGACTGCACAATAGAGGAATCGTTTACCATCTCCAGACAGGAGTAGCCTCAGGAGGACTACTTATTCTAGTACACAGAGATTTGATGATCTTGTAATCGCCATTGGACTCTGACCCTATGCAGAAAAATAATAGCAAAATTTCAACTTACGGATACTTTCAACCAACAACAATCAATTTAACACTGTAGTTTCAATAGATATCATCTAAACCAACTGAAATATATGCAACAAGCTTCATTCCAATATCAAAAACCCAAACCTACTTCATTCGAGTTCAGTTCCCATTCAGAGCCAAGTAATCCCCAGAACAAGAGTTATATAAGTCGGTGAAAAGCAGCATACCTGCAATTTCGAGGCAATTACGAACAAGCATGGAAGAAAGTGCACATACAACAGAGGGAAGAACACTGTAGTTTGTAGACAAAAGCTGTTGGAGGTGTACGATTACTTCCCCTATAATGTGCTCTGACTTTATCTCACTGCCTTCGAGATTCCTTGTCTTGATGTATTCTAACAATGTCAGCAAATTTTCTGGCTTTGTTTTACTTAAGACTGGCGGGTCCGAATCATTAGCTTTTAAATTAAGCTTCCTAAGAATCACCGAAGCCAACAGCCAACGTAAAAACTTTGCTACCATAGTCTCCTCTTGTGGTTCTTCAGTGACTGTTATAGTATCTTGAGGAGACGCACTTGGCTTAGATCCCCTTTTAAGGTCACTCTTCAAGGCTGTGGAGGTTCCACACAAAAGAAAACTTCTCAGCTTGTCTGCGTCCTGAAATGATATCGTATGATACAAAAACTTTCTAAGCTGTTCAAAACAATTTGGAGGGATGCTGAATAAGTCAGAGAAAGAGAGAGAGGATACCATGCATATAATGTCCATTGGCGGCGTGCTCATTAATATAGTATCAAGCCCACGCTCTCCACTAGCTTCGACTTGAGGAGAATCGCAATTAGTAACAGCCTCAAAGAGTTGGAATATACCTTCGGTTGTGATGGTGAAATGTGGCTGGTACATTTTGCGTTTCTGTGATATCTTGAGAGTAGCAGATAGTATCTGCAGAATTAAATCAAACAAAGTACCATTTTCTTGTTTTGAAACCAATCCACCACCAAAAAGTCTGCATAAACGCGATGAGATTTCCATCAGCCCTTCGAGGGCAGATCTTTGCAACCAGTCTGTAACGTTTCTGGAGGCGAGAACTGCAGTTATAACCTGATAAAGCAATATCACAAAAGCAACTCGTTAACGAATACACTACTCTACATAAGGACTCTTGATGCAAAATAGACAACAATCATGGTTGACCGTTGAGACATTTATTCAATATTGCATTCATCATCATATTTTATAGATTTTTCAATTGCAAAAATGTATCCATTATCTTTTTTTTTATACAAATTTATATTCTTAAACAATGTGCACGCTTGACCATGACTAATAGCATTAATGGACTAATGGTGTACATACCTCCAAGACAACCACCAAGCGCAAATCTTTGTCTCCAATGGGCTTTGTAGTAAACGTTGAGATAAATGATGAACACCATGAAAATAGATCACAATTTTCAACTAGATGTCGGGCCATCTTATGGAATGTGACTGACTTCCTCACAACCTGAAAAGTAAAAGAAAGAAGATTTTGTCGCGTTGGATAAATAGCTCAAAGTTGAAAAAGATATCACGGAAACATATTTTCAGAATTAGCTTATATTGATATTGGAGAGGGAACTGCATATTATACAAAATTAACACGAAGTGACATTAAGGGAAGAAAGTATCACCTGAAGGATTAGTCCTTTAGTATCATCATCCGCAAGAGGAGTTGAGTAAAAACTCATCATATCCTTAAGGATAGAGTTTCTAATGTAAAGTTCAGCATCGTCATCTGATTTCAAGCCCACCCACACTAGGCGAAGTTCCCAAAGCCTCTGTGATCTAAAGTTAACAGCATTGCTCCACAAAAATTCATGAAACAAAGGTATTCCCTAACAAAGAGAAAAAGCAAAAACAGTTTCAATGCTGGCAAAATGTGAAGGATAAAGACAAGATTTCATAGTTTTCAGAGAATAAGTACCCTCAGATTCAGTGAAGATGAGCTCTTCAACAGTTTTTTTATGGGAACATAATGTTCGTGAGAAGAATCCAGCAATATAATAGATGCCTCAGCGGCGAAAACAGCAGAAATAGTTGGGATTCTTTGCCATGGTTTCTCAACTGCATTTTTCACATACAGCAGCAGAAGCCTAAGCCACTTTACATGCTTATTCTTCGTGCAACTCTACATCAAAAAGTTTTAGTTAAAAAAGGAAGCAATTTAACTTTGGAATAATCGAGAACAAGTCTGACCAATGAGCCTTTGCAAAACTAATTAATTAAAGAAAGAAACGAAAAGGATTGGTAGGCCTAGGACCCATAACTCCAACGAAATAAAAACTTTTGCTAGCTAGCAGTCTGTGCAGATAGGGTAGGCCCAAATATTTCCCATTTTATTATCCTTTCTCATCTTGTGTAGAATTTAAATTCTTGAAAGTACCATTTACGAAAGGAATGACAATACGTAGAGATTCTTGAGAGAACTTCAGTAGACAGTCAAAACAGTCCATGCATACAAATAAGTTAAACATAAAAAGAATTATTACCTCAAGAGCATCCAGAAACATTTTAAGAGTGTTATAGCCCAATTTTCTCATCCCAACATCTGCTGAAGACATGCTCATAAATGCAACTGCAAGCAAGCCTAAACTGGCGAATTCCAAAGGTTCAATATATCCCGCGGACAAAGAGTGTACTGAGAATCGCAGGATGAAAGCCGGATCATATCGTTCAATGCCCTCAATTATAGGTGAGCATTTCTACATAGGGAAGAGGGATTAGTTTGAACGTGTTTAAAAATGCAATGACAAGAATTTTTAGCTGAAGATTAAAAATTAAAGACAGGTACCTCGCTTATCGGATCACCAGATAGGTGAGAATTATCCGATACCTCTGCAATTCGTTGATAAGGAAAATGCAAAACTGTTAGAGCACATATTTGGGGATCAACACAAAGATTCTCTTTGAAAAGACTCTGCCGGAGAACTTCCACTAAATCAGCTTCACCACCGTCAGATGTATCCTGAGAGATACGCAGACCCTCTCTTATTTTCAGGGCAGCTTTACCCCACAAATAACCTGTTTCAGAAACATCTAGCGTGTGTTCGTCATCAATTAACTCGATATCACGCATCAACTTGTAGAGCTCTAAGTCGATTTCGCTCAGAGTTGCACCATAAGAGCACAAAAGAAGAAAGTGCAATTCTTTCATAATAATTTCTGAATCTTTTCCACATTTGAGGAGCAGCACTCTGAGAGTTTTGACAATTTCTAACTGCTTCACATAGTCAGGTGCTTCGAGACAACAACTTCCAACTCCGACAGAATGTGGACATGGGATGAAAAGATGTTTTAGAATGCTGGAGACAGGCCTGAATGATTCACCAGTGTGTGAGGATGATAGAGAACTGATAGTCGGTGTGAATTGAGAGTGAGATATCAGGAGTTGGATATATGGTGCATACGAGTACTTTCCTCTAGACAGTAAGGAGAAAATTTCCCTGAGTATCTTCAACGTCTTCGTATCCTCAAATCTATACAGAAGAACTGATTTCATCAGTCCCTCCAAGAAAGGAAGGGAATCCAAGTGAACAAGCTCCTCGCACATGTCTTCCAAAAACTTCAGGATATTTCTCAGAATGAAGTTTTCAAGGCTTTTGCACAGGAACCCACATTTGTCTTGTTTCCCGTCGGAATTTTCTTTAAAAGAACCATCAGATCTCTTGACAACACATTGCCACCTATCAACTAAGAAATTTAATAACGGCGTGAATAAACTTTCTTTGTTGGATCCCATTTCTGGAGAACCTTCCTTCACACAACTACCTGCCTGACGTTTGAAATTGCTATCCGCATCAAACAAACAGATCCTTGAAAGTTCTACTTTTGCAACTACACGGATGGCAACATTAACCATACAGTCCACTGACTGGACGTCCACTTCTTTTATCTCGCAATCTAACATCTCTTTGCCAGCACTAGTGTGAGGAAACATGGACTGGAATACCTTTAAGAGATCCTCTGTTTTAGTTGGACTTTCAGTCCAGGCAAAGTGATCCTGAAACATACGTACTGTCTTCCCAAGAAGACTCGCCTTAAACATAGTGTCGATATCCTCAGTCGTCGACAGAAGAACCTCTTCATATTTCTCTACAAAGATGCACCTAGAAGAAAACTTCGGCCACTGAAGAAACCCATTTATAAGTATATTTGAATAAACTGAAGTTATATCCAAACATCTACTACATGGCTTCTCGGGTTTAGCAAAAACTGGTGTCAGATACGATAGCACAGCAGGCAGAAGCATGATAAACTGATCATCAGTAAGCGCAGAGTCACCCTGTTGCTTACTTAGCATCCTATAGAAAAAGTGTCCAAATAATGACAGATGCAAGGGACTGGACTCCACAAGATAGAACAATATCTTGGCTCTGGTCATGCTTGCCCGGTTAATGCAATGGATAATCAAGTCTTCAGGGGTTCTACTAACAATTTGTGAAATTATCACGGTCAACGGGTGAACACTACAATGCTGATTATGTTTCCCCTTGAAAATGCCACCCCCAACTTTAAGCAAACAGGCATCTGCCGAAACCAAACCAAAAGAGGTAGAAAATCTGCATGCCAGGCTATACACTTCCTCAAGGAGGTTACTGTCATAATTCTTTTCTTCTAATCCCCACGACAAATCATATACCCTTCTCTTAGCAGCCGGCAGCTGTGAATACAATATAAGCATTTCAAAAGCTCCGCCAGCAATATCCAATACCAAACTGACAATCATACTCAAATTTGGGCTTGTCAATTCTCCCACATCAATCAGCATGGAACGAGCAAAATTTAAAAGTTTAAGAGGTGATATAAATCTCAACAAAGCATGAATTATGTGTGATGATTGGAGAAGCGGCGCGTAACTTTGAGAACCAACACAAATCTTAAACTTGCCTCCGAAGTCCAAGAGAAGTCTTTCAACCAAGTCATTAAAAGCCACAATTGACTTATTTGCCCTGAGGTCCCCTTTAAAAATGTGTTGCTCATCAAACAAAAAGTGCTCACAAGTAGAAACCAATAAATCAAGGATGTGCTGATCTATTTCACTAATAATTAGGCTGCCGGTTGTCAGCGACGTTTCTGAAAAAATCTCAACATTCTGCACAAGAGGTAATGTGCCACAATCCAAGGGACTCTCCAACAGTGAAATCACAACTGGGTGGCAAAGAACAGTCTGGGCCACTTGATGCTTCCACATTGCAAAAGGACCGAGCAACTTATCTGAAGAGGGTCTAGAAACAACTTCCCGCTCTAATATTTGAGAGAACAGGTGCTTCATGAGACGTAAGCAGATCTCAGAGAGTTGACATAGTACCGGAGCTGGTTGAACCTTGTAAGATGATCGTATTTGGAAGAGATGGAAGAGTATTAATTTGACAAATTCAAAACTATCACTTGTAGGTTGCGAAACTTTTAGCAGCAGTAACTCTGATATTCTTGGTAACCAAGATATATCCATGCTCCTAATTGCGGTAAGCAATTCCGGAAAAGGAAGCTGCTCTAAAAACGTAGGGAAGGCAGGGGATTCGGTATCACGAATGTCCATCTTACTTTTGATTTCTTCAGTTATGGATGAGTGGTCAGCAAAATCAATATCACAATCTACTGTTCCTGCTTGGAGATTCCTTGACCCAGCAAGTTCTGAACCTCGCACAAGTAAGTCAGGCGAAAGGTCTCCGAGGAAGTTTTCCTCTAGAAAGGCGATGGCCTGTAATATTGGGAATGATGTTTCGAAGAGAGCCCAAGATATAGCCATCACAGAATCAAAATTCTTCGTAATCGATTCAGGTGTTGCACATATCAACGCAGAAGAGAACGATTTAACAATTCCTGCAATTTCCTCCGGAGAACTACGTCTAACCAGTACTTTTATCTCATCAAGAGTATCTGCAAAAGAAGTATCCGCAAGTAGACCTATTGTCCTTCTGGAATGCAAGATGAAAGGCTTTTTGTCGGGTCCCTCTTTGTCTGACAAAGATTGTGAGAAAAACAGCAACGCTCGCAATGGCCACCATTCACATAAAGAATCCTTAGATCCATCAACCACCTCAGACAAAACTGACTCGACCAAACATGAGAGTGGTCTGGAATCTACCTACAATATTCAATATATAGAAAAGGTACGGGTATCTTAATCGGTGTAAACTAGAATATAAACTTAATCTATTTTGACCCAAAAAAAACTATTTCAATATATATCTGCAGATGTATATTTACCTGAGTTTGCAAAAGATATTTCAATGTGGTGCAAACGTACAGAGATATTTCTGTCTTCTCCGGGAAACTATGCCTTTTAGAATCAGTTAGTAGCTTCACACACTTCTGCAGTACACAAACAATTAGGGGGCTGAAACCAATTGATACACCTGCAACCAACACCGAAGATAGACCAGTCAATAAATTCCTCTAGGTTTATCACAAGTCCACAGGAATAGTAACCAGGATTAAACTTGCATGAGATCAAATAAATCGTGTTCGGTAACTAACAAATCATCTTTGTGCAGACAATAAATTTTTAAACTCATAACCTACAAACAGTTACAGAAAATAAGGTAGATAAACAACACTGGATCAACATATTATACATCTCAGATGCCAAACCTGAGCAAAAAGTAAAACACATGAAATCTATACCAAACCATTGATTTCGAAGGCTTTGATACCTATACCTTTTAAATGGGACAGGCTACTTCTGATAATCTCCCAGTACTTGGATATATTCTTTCCAACTGTCTTAACTGCATCATATAAAAAGGAGATGACAACTGCTGACGTGCTCTGTACAGCCTCCTGAACCTTAAGAGGTTGTTTAGTCTTTCCAAAACCTTGTAGAAACCGAAACCATGCACCAATTTCACTTGGATTTTTGTCAAAAGCACCAGTGCTGCTCATAGCTACCATTGCTAAATTATACGCTAGATCCTTCACCTCGTCGTCTGCTGAGAAAAGTACCAAATGTACGAATACATCCAACTGCGTGTACATAAGTGGTGGCATTCTTGTAGGAACTCTCTCACTTTGGGACCTTGGCGTCCAAGTGATGTACTCATTTAGCAAAGACAAGACAGCTCTCTGCAATTTAGCTGGCAACCATGAAGATCGCTCCAACGAACGCTGATTAGGCAGGAATTTCATGAAGACATCAAAGGATCCTTCAAGCACATTAGGCACAGTACGCTGCAAATATGAAAAACATGTAGCTTAAAACCAGAGCTCATCAAATACAAATGAGGAATGTCTAAGCTACTAGCCTATTATTAATGCATAAGTATCCTAACAATAACTAAATAAACTATATCAAACTGAAAAAAGCAACTAGACCAGATCTGAGTAAGCAAAGCAAGCCCATTTCCTGTTCTCTAGATGTCAATTGGAGAAACCACTACAACTCCAAAATCAAACTTCAGTTGGCATACTACGCTAGCAAGAAATTCAAAACTTAAATTTGACACGGAGGATCCAAAAGGGCAGTGCAAAAGAATAAGACACCCTGATATTATTTAGTTATCATTAAGCAACAGTAAAATGTGAAAAATCAACATACCACATAAATCCTTAGAACACCTAGAAGCTTTATGCGAAGGTACATCTCTGCCTCCTCGGATGAATCAGTAGGCTTGAAACAACGCTCTGAAGCCCAAGTTTCTGAAACAAACCCAAGATATTCCTTCCCATCTGCCTGATCTGTCATATGAGCATCCACAGGATCCTCCGCCAAAAATATATCTTTATCAGAACCTAACCCACCAATGACGATATCACCAGCCTCTTCGTCAAAAACATCCTTCTCCGGTTTCTTAACGCGTCTTTTTCTAGCTAACAATTCACTATCCAACACTGCTTTTCTCTTCAAAGACGGCTTTTGAGATCCCTTTTCATTCGCCTGATCTGTCATATGAGCATCCACAGGATCCTCCGCCTGAAAGATATCTTTATCAGAACCTACCCCACCAATGACGATATCACAAGCCTCTTCGTTCAGAACATCCTTTTCAGATCTCTTAACGCGTTTTTTTCTAGCTACTGATCCACTATCCAACGCTGCTGCTCTCTCCAAATACGGCTTTTGAGTTCCACTACAACCGCCCTGAGACTTCAGTACAGTCAATAACACCTGTGAATCTGGAAAAAAGCTTCTAACCTCACCCATGACATCCCGCTCAAGAGAAGCCTGAATTTGCTCAGAGCAGTTATGAGATGAGCAAAGGTTCCAAGCAGTAACAAAGGAATCCCAGAGCAAAAGCGTCTCCGAGAGAAAACTCAAGGTCCCATGTTTCACACGAAAATCAGAATGCAGCATCCCTCTAGTGATCAACGAGCGGCTGAATGGTCGGGGGCATATACATTTCATGATGGTCTGAACTTCTAAACTCCCAGAAGGAGTAGAAAGTTGATCTGGATTGAGAAAGTCAAAAGAACATGAAATTCTTACGGAAGATACCAAATTTGCTGCCAAGGAAATAGAAGAACACCTGCAATGACTTCAGTTACTATGCAATAAAAAAGTGAAAAAAAAA
>OVBB01001168.1:0-15572 GCA_900406415.1 Isatis lusitanica | reverse complement strand
ATGATCCAACTCGAAATGAGCTTTCGCAAAGTCAGTGCTCGAAAAGAACGGACGTAGATCTGCGATGTCGTATTCGCAAAGTCATTTACCTTTGTCTGCAGCTCCTCTATCTTAACCTTTATAGAAGCTAGTACAGAGTTTGAACCCTTAATGATCTCTTCAAACTTCAAAGCATTCTTCACTAGCTCTTTGAGAAGAACCAGCAGCAATGAGTTAGAGTCCTTTTTGTATGTTATGTATCATTTGAAACTTGGCGCAGATAAATAAACGAGATTTCATCAGAATCCAAAGAAGCAGGACACCGAATTTCTGAGTTGAGAGATGAAAGAGTCAAGCAGGACACGAATGGCCATGTTAAAATCCTCTTCTGTGACGTTCTAGAAGTGACAGCACCAAGAAGAGACAGCACCAAGGAGACACAGCAAGAACTCTCCATCACTTTTTCCTGCAACTTCTGAGATCAGTTTTGACAAGTCAGACTACTAGGAGGAAGAGATAGATCCAGAAGAAGGACAAATACAAACTTACAGAGTGAAGGACCATTGATTCCAAGCTGGGAACTCCGGTTATTACTCTTATACAAATAATAAGAAAACTGTTGGAAAAGCCAAAGGCTTCTTTTTCACAAAGAACACAACAAGTTCTGTTTCTTCTCTAAGAAACAGAGTATGAGGAAAAACATGATTCTCTCTTTAACGGAAGAACTATTTTATTTATTGCAGAACTGAATGTATTAAAATACAAAGACAGTGTCTTATATAGACATGTCACCGACTTGACCGAAACTGTACAAAACAAGGAACAGTCAAGTTATTTAACTATGCTTGTAAGTCATCTATCTAGAAGTAAGACCTAAGTGGGAGTAGTTAAATCAGTATGTCTAAGAATATGTGTAGAGCAAGTAGTAGAGTTTATTATAAATATGTATAAGTGTAATGTTGGAAGATGCAAAGATTTGGATCAAAGTAAGAATGTAGAAATTAGCTTCTCTCTTCTCTCTTTCAAAGTCTTTTATATTTGTATCTAAGACAGAGAGCTAGAGAGATACTCTGCTCAAGTGAGAGAGAGCTGAGGAAACAGAGCCAAAGAGATATAGAGAAAAAATAGAATCTGTGCCAACAAGAAAACAAAGCTAAGAGTGAAAGAGTGAAAGTTCAAAACCTTCGCTAGTCAACGAGACTTCACGTGTTACAAAATGTTTGCCTTCATGTAAAGATACTTTTACTTGAGGACATAAAGGAAATAAGATTCTTCAAGTCTGTTTCCATATAGTCGACCACAGAAACGATTTGACGTATGAGTGATACGAGCTCAGGATCTGGCTTGAATTCCAATGTTTCCTCTACAAGTAACCTCAGTTTCAAATCACACTTCGGCTTCGGCTTTGGATGATTGTCACTGTGATCTTGTGAAACATTGCCTTTAGCCGTAAGTTAGGTTGAGTCGTTACTCTAGCTCAGCGTAATAGTGTGAATCTGGAAACTCATAAGAGCTCGAAACATATAATCTTGGTGCCGTGAGCTTCTTGTTTTGATTTTTGTTGATCTTTTTGTTGCTGCAAATGATCACTAACTATTGAAAGGCTGGACCTTTGAGGTTTCTCTTGTGTTTCTGATTTTGCTCTGTTTCTCAGACTCTGATTTGAGGTCGTCTCTTGTGTTTTCAGGTGAGACATGCTCAAGGAATTCACAATATAGAAGGAGAGAAGGACCATAGTGCTTACTTATTCTTTCCGTTGCTTCCTTTTTGATTTCCCTCTTTCTCACTTTTTTCTTCTCTTGTTGTTGTGCGACATTTGATGAAGTTTCGCTAGATCATTTCTTAGTTGCCGCCATTGATAATTTGATGAAGTCTCTCTCTCTAGATCCTTTGGTTTTCATTCTTCAGGTAATTCGATAAATTAACAAAAATCAAACTCCCATAATATTCCATCAGCTTTTTAATGTTGCATTCTCTCCTGCTGCAGTGGCTATTGCTAATACTATCTTATGCCAATTTACTATCTCAATGCTCTGACTATGGTATACCATTCCAAACTATTGATTAAAAAAAGATGGAAACCAAAAGGCCAAAACACAATGTAGTTTACTCATTAGTCACTAAACGGCACCAAACTTGGCTTTTGCTATAACAGAGATGAGAGTTGATATGTCTAAGAAGATTGATTATCTCGATAAAATGAACATCAAGATAATTTGAATAACATTTCTTACAACAAGAGACCATCAAACTGTTGCATGGGCCACTCTCTAGTCAATATACAAATATTCTTTCAATACAGAAATAGTGCAGACATTCTAGGGAACAAAGTTCTGAAAAACAACATTGGAAATGTATTTTGTGTGCACAATGCTTCTCACATCCTGTGCAAATAGGTCTCGTTTGATGGTTGTTGGATTGAACACTTACCTGTTGAATATTCCTATCTCTAGCGTCATAGTGAAACGATGAACCAGGCTTCATGTATAAGTCGCATCCAATCAAACATTCGACGTGTAGGGTTACACAGCAGTACTCATCACACATATAAAACCCTTCTTTCGGATTTATTTTTCCTTCACAAGCCTCACACCAATATGTCACAGTACCTGTCTCCTCTCCATAAGAAAGACTGAGAATGTGCTTATCATGCTTATACCTCAGTTTTTGAGGTAATGTAGCACACCTGAAACACAAAGCAAAGTCGTCATTGCACTCATCAATGCAGTTGAATGTCTCATTTACGTCATAAGGTCCTCCTTCTGTTTGGCAAAGATTACACGATCTGATCTCTTCTGGTTTGGATGTTAGAAATAAAGGATGCACATGACATTTATGGACTAATGGCTCAGAAATTACTGCACACTGCACGTGTAGCCTAAAATCACAATCTTTACCGCACTCATAGAAGAAACCAGCTGTCAAAAACTGATGACAAGCAGAACATCTATTTGCACTGTAATTAACGTTTCCCATTGGAGACAAGAGTAGAAGCCTGTTGGATGTAGATTTCCATCGCTTTGGTGTATAATATCTCCCATTTGTATTGTCCATAGCTAGGGTGAGCAGATGCGGATGTATCGGGTGATATATTTTGCGAGAAAGATGCGCACAGGTTTCATGTAGAACAAACTCACATTGCAGGCAAGAGTAGAAGTTACCAAAATAGATTGGTGTGACGCATGCTTGACACAGCTTATTGTCGTCATAGTCTCTGCATGTGTTCTCATCTAGTCTCAAATGATGACGTTCGTGAGTGAAATGCTGTATGATTCCATCGCTTATCCTCACAAACGGCTCAGCAACTTCTTCTTCAATTTCTTCAGGCTCTCCCTCAAGATCTATGCCAT
The DNA here is from genome assembly GCA_900406415.1 of Isatis lusitanica. Taxonomy (NCBI): domain Eukaryota; kingdom Viridiplantae; phylum Streptophyta; class Magnoliopsida; order Brassicales; family Brassicaceae; genus Isatis; species Isatis lusitanica. The sequence goes on along the minus strand of OVBB01001168.1, from coordinate 12,243 downwards.
CCCAAACATTTCTCTGTGTGGCACATCTTGAGTGAGCCGCATACGAACAACCATCCCGGACGCAAGAATAACCTCCGTAATCATTGTCTATCTTTCTGCGGCAAACACCACAATACCAATCTCCTTCCTCAAAAGATGGGGTATAACAGATTCGATGGGGATGACGAGATATCCTTAAGACACGTGGTAGGTTAATACATTTTTGATGAGCCACAAAGTCACAAGGAGGACAGATATAGAAAGGAGAGCTTGAAGTGGCCAAGGCGCATAGGTCGCAAGTTAAGGAAGTCTTTCTTGGAAACAAAGCAAGTGGATGCTCATGCCACTTCGAAATGGGTATTGATAAGATTCGCGGTTTCTCCACACAAGCGATGTTCATAGAAAAATCGCAGGCCGAGCAGAAATAGAATACCTCTATGAGATCTTCATCACAGCAATAGCATTCTCTGGTTCCATTGCTTGACTCACAATCAAAGGTCCTATTAAACGCAAGCTGAAGAGAATGTCTCCTATGAAGAGGGTGTTTGATCTCAACTGGTGCCTTTTGATTATCATTATGGTACTCACCATTGCAACTTCTGCAGAAGAAATGGGTACAGCAGTCTTTCCGTGTTAACGAGATTAATTCCCAACTTCCAACCAAACAGTTCCAGGTGTCGGTGTCACTTCTCTTCCATGGCTCAACACGAACTTTTCCTTCGTTGAAAGATACTTGCACTCGAGGGGATAACAAAATAAATTTATTCAAATTCTTCGTAGAGATGACGAAGGAGACTGTTTGACGGATGAGTGATATGAGCTCCGGCTCTGGCTTGAGTTCCAATGCTTCCTCAACAAGTAACCTGAAGTTCAAATCAGACTGCTCCTTTTGGTATGCGCTTTTTTGATAGATGAGTGATATGATGTTCGACTGCTGATCAAGATCATCTATGGATACAAATTCCTTTTTGGAGAGAGACTTCAACTTCGAATCAGACTCATGCTTCTGGTCAGAAACTATAGATATTGTCTGAGAAAAGAGTGATATGAGCTTCGACAGGGGCTTCGGAAGGGAATCAAAATCCATAGAGTTGAAGTAAGAGACTGTTTGAGTAACGAGTGACATGAGCTTCGTCTCAGGCTTCGGCTGTGAATCCTCCAAATCCATAGACCTGACGAGGAATATCATTTGAATAATCAGTGACATGATATTCGACTTCCACTTCGAGTCCGTACTGTCTTCCACATTCATTAGTTGAGAAATAAGTGAATAGAGCTTCTTCAGATGAAGAGTTAAGAAAGCCTGTCTTGGTGGTTTCTCCACGCAAGCTATGTTAAGACCAAAATCACAGGCCGAGCAGAAATAAAATACCTCAACGAGAACTTCATCGCAGCAATAGCATTCTCTGGTGTCTCTGCCCTGAATCAACACAAGCTGAAGAGAATGTTCTTGATGAAGAAAGTGTGTTATCTCGAGTGGAGCCTTTTCATATTCATTATGGTACTCTCCATTGCAACTTTCGCAGTGGAAATGGGTTTCGTCTTCTCCTGTTAAAGTGAACAGACTAAAGGCGTTGAGAAAACAATCCCACTTGCTTTTGGCTTTGCTCATCCACGAGACTTCACGTGTGACAAAATGTTTGCCTTCATCTAAAAGAACTTCTACTTGAGGACATAAGGAGATAAGATCCTTCAAGTCTGTTTCCATATATTCGACCACAGAGACTATTTGACGGATGAGTGATACGAGCTCAGGATCTGGCTTGAGTTCCAATGTTTCCTCGACAAGTAACCTCAGTTTCAAATCAGACTCCGGCTTCTGGTCTGAATCTGAAGAGATCTTCTGAGAAATGAATGATATGAGCTCGGACAGGGACTTAGGCAGAGAATCCATATCCATTGAGCTGAAAAGTGAGACTGCTTGAGAAACGAGTGACATAAGCTTCAACTCAGGCTTGGGCTGTGAATCCAAATCCATAGACATGACGAGAGAGATTATTTGAATAATCAGTGGTATGATCTTCGACTCCCACAGCAAATCCAAATCCGGCTCGCCATCCGAGTCTGAATCCGTACTTACATCGACACAGCTTAGATTAAAAAATAGAGAAATGAGCTTCGACTCTGAATCTGAATCCATAAAGTTTGCCGAGAGAGAAAGAGAGAGAATACGGTGAAAGAGAGATGATTATGAGATAACATGAATGCTTGTGGAAAAACTTCAAAAGTTGAGTGGTTGTAAATGCTGGCGACTATTGTCAATGAGTCAACATACTTGACAAGAACAGAAGTGATTAAACTTCGGTTTAATTTGGTCTAGATGAATTGTTCCGGTTTAGATTAGAGATGAGATATTGTAGCAGCTGTTTCTGAAGATGACGTTCACGCCCAGCTAATGTCCAAATCCCTCTCTCCTTTGGAGTCATCTGACTTTTCTCTTTCGAAATTCATAAATTTAATTAATTTTTGAGCATTTCGGGCTAAATTAAAAACATTTTCATAGCCATTTTCACGAACATACAAAAATTTTATATCCTAAAATTCGAAGGGACAAAATTTATAAGATTTCTTTGAGCAACCCAAAGCTGGTTGACTAATTCCTTACATAGGTGCGTCAGGGATTCATACTGTTTCATAGACATTTCCTTGAAACTATCTTAATAATACAATATTCAGAATTTGACAGATGGATATTTCAACAAAATTTCTTACAACAAGAGACCCTCAAGCTATTGGCCACTCTCTAGTCCTCATACGCATATTTTTAAAAGGCGGCAATAGTGCAAACATTCTGTGAAAAAATATATTGTGATAATTGTTGGGCAGGACATCTGTCTGTCTATCATGGTGATGTATAAAAACGATGAATATCCTCTCTATTTCACATTTGTCATTGGTTTCTTGAATATCCTCTCTATTTCAAGAGTAGAGTTTGCATTACTTGCTCTCAACGTTTCTTGCAAAGCCTCCTCTCTAGCCGCAGCAGCACACATAAACTCTCAGTCTCATAATATTCCATCAGTTTTTAATGTTGCAGTCTCTCTTGCTGCAATGGCTTTTGGTACTCATAAATAAGCTTATGGCAATACACGATCTCAATGCTCTTACTATAGTATACCATTACAAACCATTGATCAAACAAGACAGAAACCAAAAGACAAAAAGAGCAACGGCAGCAATGGCAGCAACGTTGGTAAAATGACCATCAGTCTGATTTCAATTGCATTTCTTACAACAAGAGCAATGAACACTATCTAGGTAATCGGAATCTACTTATATTTTGAATATAAGAAAGTGTCCAGACAACCTAGGCTACAAAATGTTAATACATCACAATGGAAAACTATTTTGTGTGGACAACGCCGATGACAAAATGAGCAAATGGGTCTAGACATGTGATGATTATTGGATCGAACACCTACCTGTTCAACATGGGCACTATGAGAGGAATAGAAAAACGATGAACCAGGCTTCATGTATAAGTAGCGTCCAATCAGACAGTAGACGTGTAGGGTTACACAACAGTACTCATCACACATATAAAACCCTTTTTCCGGATTTATTTTTCCTTCACAAGCCTCACACCAATATGTCATGGTATCTGCCTCCTCCCAATAAGAAAGAGTGAGGATGTGCTTATCATGCTTATACCTCAGTTTTTTAGGTAAAGTAGCACACTTGAAACACAAAGCAAAGTCATTGCACTCATCAATGCAATTGAATGTCTCATGTCTGTCATAAGGTCCTCCTCCTCTTTGGCAAACAGAGCATTTTCTGTTCTCTTCTGGTTTGGATGTTAGGAATAAAGGATGCACATGACTTCCATGGACTAATGGCTCAGAAATTGTGGCACACTGCACATGCAGCCGAAAATTACATTCTTCTTTACCACACTCATAGAAAAAAGAAGATGTTGAGAAAATCCTATCACAAGCTGCACAATTATCCTCAAAGTGCATAACATCGCTCACTATAGCTAGAGTGAGCAGATGTGGATGTATCGGGTGATACATTTTGCGAGAAAGATGCGCACATGTTTCATGTAGAACAAACTCACATTGCAGGCAAGAGTAGAAGTTACCAAAATAGACTGGTCTTACGCATGCTTGACACAGCTTATTGTCATCGTAGGCTCTGCATGTGTTCTCATCTAGTCTCAAATGATGATGGTCATGGCTGAAATGCTGTATGATCCCATCGCTTATCGTTACAAACGGTTCAGCAACATCTTCTTCAATTTCTTCTGGCTCTCCATCGAGATCTATGCCATCCCAAACATTTCTCTGTGTGGCTCATTTCGAATGAGCCACATACGAGCAACCATCCTTAATGCAAGAATAACCTCCGTAATCATTGTCTATCGTTCTGCGGCAAACACCACAAGACCAATCTCCTCCGTAGAAAGATGGGACATGATGGAGACGGTGGGGATGGCGAGATATCCTCAAGACACGTGGTAAGTTGATACATTTTAGATGAGTCACAAAGTCACAAGGAGGACAGATATAGTAAGGAGACTCTGAAGTGGCCAAGGCGCATATGTCACAAGTTAAGGAAGTCTTTCTTGGAAACAAAGCAAGTGGATGCTCATGCCACTTGGAAAGAGGTATAGATAAGACTCGCGGTTTCTCCACACAAGCTATGTTCATAGCAAAATCACAGGCCGAACAAACATAAAATACCTGGATGAGATTTTCATCACAGCAATAGCATTCTCTGGTTATAAAGCAATCTATGTTCACCGCAAGCTGAAGGGAATGTTTCCGATGAAGGGGGTGTTTAATCTCGTTTGGAGCATTTTCGTATTCTTCATGGTATTCTCCATGGCAGCTTCTGCAGTAAAAATGGGTAAATTCTTCTTCTTCTCCTTTAAACCTGAATTTGTCAAATATTCCAAGGAAACAGTTCCACAGCTCATCTCCCCCCTGTAACTCTACACCACCCACACTGAAGTTTCCTCTTCTATCGAATTCTCCTTGTACTTGAGGGAATAAGGACACAAATGTCTTCAACTTTGGATCCACAGAGATGGTCACCACTGAGACTATTTGACGGATGAGTAACATGATCTCATGATCTGGCTTGAGTTCCAGTGTTTCTTGAACTAGTGACTTGAACCTCAAGTTAGACTTCGGCTTCTGGTCCGAATCTATGGAGACTTTCTCGGAAATGAGTGATATGAGATCCGACAGCGGTTTCGGCAGAGAATCCATATCCAGAGAGTTGAAGAGAGAGACTGTTTGAGTTACGAGTGACATGAGCTTCGACTCCGGCTTCGGCTGCGATTCCAAATCCATTGATCTGACGAGAGTGATTGTTTTAATAACCCATGATGTGATCTTCTGCTCCCACTCCGGTTCCCAAATCTGGTGGAGATGGAATAGTTCTGAAATGAGTGAGATGAGCTTCGCCTCCAACTCCAAATCCCACGAGCCGTCATGCTTTACATGAAATTTTTCTTCAACTTGATCGAATAAAGAAGCAAGTTCCTTCAACTCTGTGTTTATAGAGATGACGACAGAGAATATTTGAAAGATGAGTGATATGAGCTCTGGATATGGCTTGAGTTTCAGTGTTTGGTTAACTAGCGACAAGATGTTCAAATCAGACTCCTGTTTCTGGTTCGAATCCATACAGACTTTCTGAGAAACAAGTGATATGAGCTTTGACAGGGGCTTTGGCAGAGAATCCAAATCCGTTGACTTGAAGAGAGAGATTGCTTGAGAAACAAGTGACATGAGCTTCGACTCAGGCTTCATCAACGCATCCAAATCCATAGATCTGACGAAAGAGATTATTTGAATAACCAGTGGCATGAGCTTCGACTCGCAATCAGAGCCAGAGATCGTACTTTGGACTTCAAGCAGTAATTGAGAAATGAGTGAGATGAGCGTTGACTCTGAATCCATTGAGTTTGCCCAGAGAGAGAGAGAGATTGTTATTTGAGAGATATGAGATTATGAATGTTCGCTCGGTTGGTATGTATATTTCTGAATGTTAATACTAATTGTAAACCGGTTTACCTTGGTTTAATTTGGTTTAGTTAATGTTGCAGTCTCTGCTGCTGCTAATTCTAGATTCAACTTCAAAAGAGGGATCCCATAAGCTCTAAGTTTCTATGGGACCATAATATATGATTTATAGCTGTATACTCTGTCTCTGTTCCTCCACTTTTGTATCCGTAAGTCTTTGATTTCTATTAACAACTCCCACTTGCATCTAACTTATATGTTGCTTACAAGCAACTTGAACTAATTTATTTAAAAGCTAACAACTCTAACAACTCCTACTATAACCTCTTAACTACTTCAAAATTAACAACTTAACTTACTTTTTGTTCCTTTTGCTGTGCCCAACTTCTTGTTACACGAACCAAAACCAACTCTTCTTCTTTGTTGACTTTGGTCTTCTTCTTCCTCTTCTTGTCCTTGTCGTTGACTTGCTTCAACTTCTCCTTCCTTTTCTTTTGCTTCTTCGCTTCTTCTTTGTTCTTCATCTGTTTACCAGAGAAATAACAAGCTTTCTCTCCTCCGTTACCAAACCAAGACCAAGCCTCTCTGAGATAAAACGAAAATCAAACTCTCATAATATTCAATCAGCTTTTAATGTTGCAGTCTTGTCCTGCTGCAATGCTCTGACTATGGTATACCATTCCAGACTATTGATCAAACAAGATTGAAACCAAAAGGTCAAAAAACACAATGTAGTTTACTCATTAAACGGCACCAAACTTGGCTAATTTTTCTAAAAAGATTGATTATCTTGATAAAATGACCATGCATCAAGCTGATTTTAATTATATCTCTTACAACAAGAGAAATGATTACTATCTCACTGCTCTGACTATGATATACCATTAAAAACTATTGATCAAACAAGATGGAAAACAAAAGGCAAAACACACAGTGTAGTTTACTCATTAAACAGCACCAAACTTGACTAATTCTCCAATAGTGATGAGAGTTCATTTGTCTTACGAAGATTGATTACCTCGATAAAAAATGACCACCGAGCTAATTTCAATAATATTTCTTACAACAAGAGACCATCAAGCTGTTGCATTGGCCATTCTCGATCTAATCAAAATACATATATTTTCTAATACGGAAATAGTGCAGACATTCTAGTGAACAAAATATTGATTCATCACATTTGAAACGTATTTTCTGTCCACACCGCTTCTCACATTTGTTGCAAATAGGTCGAGACATGTGAAGATTGTTGGACTGAACACCTACCTGTTCAACAATGTCATAACTAGCGGCATAGAAAAACGCTGAACCAGGCTTCATGTATAAGTCACTCCCAATCAAACATTCTATGTGTAAAGTGACACAGCAGTACTCGTCACACATATAAAGCCCTTCTTTTCTATTTATTTGTTCTTCACAAGCCTCACACCAGTATGTCACGGTATCTGTCTCCTCTCCATAAGAAAGAGTTACGATGTGCTTATCATGCGTATACCTCAACTTTTGAGGTAAAGTAGCACACCTGAAACACAAAGCAAAATCGTCATTGCACTCATCAATGCAATTGAATGTCTCATTTACGTCGTCATGAACTTCTCCTCCTCTTTGGCAAACAGAGCATTTTCTCTTCTCTTCTGGTTTGGATGTTAGGAATAAAGGATGCACATGACTTCTATGGACTAATGGCTCAGATATTGTGGCACACTGCACATGTAGCCGGAAATCACATTTTTCTTTACCGCACTCATAGAAGAAACCAGCTGTCAAAAACTGATAACAAGCAGAACATCTATTCACACGGTACGTAACTTCTCCCATTGAAGATAAGAGTAGAAGCTTGGTGGATGTATCCCATTTGTTATGATATATCCCATTTGTATTGTCGATAACTAGAGTGAGCAGATGTGGATGTATCGGGTGATATAACTTGCGGGAAAGATGTGCACATGTTTCATGTAGAACAAACTCACATTCCACGCAAGAATAGAAGTTACCAAAATAGATTGGTGTGACGCATGCTTGACACAGTTTACTCTCGTTGTAGTCTCTCCGTTTGTTCTTATCTAGTCTCAAATGATGATGTTCATGACTGAAATGCTGTATGATCCCATCGCTTATCGTTACAAATGGCTCAGCAACATCTTCTTCAATTTCTTCTGGCTCTCCGTCAAGATCTATACCATCCCAAACATTTCTCTGTATGGCACATCTTGAATGAGCCGCATACGAACAACCATCCTTAATGCAAGAATAACCTCCATAATCATTGTCTATCATTCTTCTGCGGCAAACACCACAAGACCAATCTCCTCCGTCAAAAGATGGGATATGATGGAGACGGTGGGGATGGCGAGATATCCTCAAGACACGTGGTAAGTTGATACATTTGAGATGAGCCACAAAGTCACAAGGAGGACAGATATAGTAAGGAGACTCTGAAGTGGCCAAGGCGCATATGTCACAAGTTAAGGAAGTCTTTCTTGGAAACAAAGCAAGTGGATGCTCATGCCACTTGGAAAGAGGTATAGATAAGACTCGCGGTTTCTTCACACAAGCGATGTTCATAGAAAAATCGCAGGCCGAGCAGAAATAAAATACCTGTATGAGATCTTCATCACAGCAATAACATTCTCTGGTTTCACCGCTTGACCCCCACTCGAAGCTCGTATTAAACGCAAGCAATAGAGAATGTTTTTTATGAAGAGGGTGTTTGATCTCAACGGGTGCCTTTTCATATTCCTTATGGTACTCGCCATTGCAACTTCTGCAGTGGAAATGGGTAAAGTAGTCTTCTCGTGTTACCGAGATTAATTTCCAATTTCCAATAAAACAGTTCCAGGTGTCACTTCTCTTCCATGGCTCAACACGAAATTTTCCTTCATGGAAAGATACTTGCACTTGAGAAACTAACAAAATACGTTTCTTCAACTTCTTCGAGATGACGAGGGAGACTGTTTGACGGATGAGTGATATGAGCTCGGGCTCTGGCTTGAGTTCCAATGCTTCCTCAACAAGTAACCTGAAGTTCAAATCAGACTGCTCCTTCTGGCACGCTTTTTTTCTATAAATGACTGATATGAGGTTCGACCGCTGATCAAGATCATCTATGGATATTGTCTGTGAAAAGAGTGATATGAGCTGCGACAAGGGCTTTGGCAGGGAATCTAAATCCATAGAGTTGAAAAGAGAGACTGTTTGAGTAAGTAGTGACATGAGCTTAGACTCCAGCTTCTGCTGTGAATCCTCCAAATCCATAGCTCTGACGAGGAATATTATTTGAATCACCAGTGACATCATCTTCGACTTCCACTTCGAGTCTGTACTGTCTTTCAGAGATATTAGTTGAGAAATAAGTGAAATGAGCTTCTTCAGATGAAGAGTTAGGAAAGCCTGTCTTGGTGGTTTCTCCACACAAGCTATGTTCATAGCGTAATCGCAGGCTGAGCAATAATAAAATACGTCAATGAGAACTTCATCGCAACAATAGCATTCTCTGGTGTATCTGCCCTGATTCAACACAAGCTGAAGAGAATGTTCCTGATGAAGAAGGTGTGTGATCTCGAGTGGAGCCTTTTCGTATTCATTATGGTACTCCCCGTTGCAACTTTCGCAGCGGAAATGGGTTGCGTCTTCTCCTGTCAAACTGAATAGACCAAAGTGGTTGAGAAAGCAATCCCACTTGCCTTTTGTTGGAACTGAACCTTTGATTAAACCTGCAAAGGAGAAAAAGAAAATCAGTGAGTGTCAAGTCAACAGGTTGAAGTCAAAGAGAAGTTGTGTCCTACTTAGACGATCAAATTGGTGTTGCTTGGTTAGAACTTAGAAGCTAACTAAGTTAAGTTAGAGTGCTAGAGTAGTTAGGAGTTGTTAGTGGTTAAAGTCAAGTTATTTAACTATGCTTGTAAGTCATCTATCTAGAAGTAAGACCTAAGTGGGAGTAGTTAAATCAGTATGTCTAAGAGTGTGTGTAGAGCAAGTAGAAGTGTTTATTATAAATGTGTATATGTGTAATGTTGGAAGATGCAAAGAGTTGGATCAAAAAGTAACAATGTAGAAACTAGCTTCTCTCTTTCAAAGTCTTGTATATTTGTATCTAAGACAGATAATCAAACAAGAGAGCTGAGGAAACAGAGCCAAATAGAGAGAGAGAGAGAGAGAGAGAGAGAGAGAGAGAAAATAGAGTTGGAACAAACCAGAATCTGTTCCAACAAGAAAACAAAGCAAGAGAAAGAGAGTGAAAGTTCAAAACCTTCGCTAGTGGAGACTTCACGTACTGTGACAAAATGTTCGCCATCATCTAAAGATACTTCGACTTGAGGAGATAAGGAAATAAGATTCTTCAAGTCTGTTTCCATATACTGGACCACAGAGACTATTTGACGGATGAGTGATACGAGCTCAGGATCTGGCTTGAGTTCCAATGTTTCCTCAACAAGTAACCTCAGTTTCAAATCAGACTCCGGCTCCTGGTCCGAATCTGAAGAGATGTTCTGAGAAATGAGTGATATGAGCTTTGTCAGCGGCTTTGGCTGGGAATCCAAATCCATTGAGCTGAAGAGAGAGATTGCTTGAGAAACAAGTGACATAAGCTTCGACTCAGGCTTCGGTTGCGAATCCAAATCTATAGACGTGACGACAGAGATTATTCGAAAAATCAGTGGTATGATCTTCGAGTCCCACATCGAATCCAAATCCGGCTCGCCATCCGAGTCTGAATCTGTACTTTCGTCGACAAGCATTAACTCAGAAATTAGAGAAATGAGCTTCGACTCTGAATCTGAATCCATAAAGTTTGCCCAGAGAGAAAGAGTGATAGATTATTTGAGGATGAGAGAGTGATGATATGAGATAATAGTAATATGAATGCTGTTATTAATTGTAAGCCATAACTCACAAGAAGCCGTTGAAAAATCTTCAAAAGTTAAGTGGCTGCAAATGTTTCGACGACTATTGTCGAGTCAACTTGACAGAGCAGAACTGATTTTTATATATAATAATAAAGTAATGTCTCTAAGACGGTGTGATTTTCCTTTCTTTCGCAAAAAGGGAAATTATCGGACTTTTCTCTTTTGAAAATTTTGAGTTTTATTAGTTGAGCATTTCGGGCTAATTAAAAACCCATTTTCTTGGCCATTATATCCTAAAATTCAAAAAAAACCAAAATTACAAGATTTTTTTGAGTAACACAACGCCGGTTGATTAATTCGTTACATAGGGGGCGTCATGGATTCATAGACATATTAAGAGAAACCTAGTTAATAATATCTTAAAACAAGTTATAATCTTAACACGAAACGAAACCATCTTCAAGTCATGTAATGTTCTGTGAAAACTCAAGAATGATAAAACATAATAGGTTTTGCAGTAGCTTGTAAGCTTATGTTGTCTTCTTGCTTTACCAAGTGACAAGCCTTCTAGGACACTTGATCACTCCAAGAACATGATCCAACTCGAAATGAGCTTTCGCAAAGTCTGTGCTCGAAAAGAACGGACGTAGATCTGCAATGTCGTATTCGCTCGCCTGCAAATGTATAGACATAGATAAATAAGAAGCATACTTCTAATTCTAATTTTATTACCAGACTTAAACCATTATGAACACTTACCTTTGTCTGTAGCTCCTCTATCTTAACCTCGATAGAAGCTAGTCCAGAGTTTGAACCAGTAATGATCTCTTCAAACTTCAGAGCATTCTTCACTAGCTCTTTCAGAAGAACCAGCAGCAATGAGTTGTAGTCCTTTTTGTATGTTATGTATCGTTTGAAACTCTGCGCAGAAGATAAACGAGTTTTCATCAGAATTCATAGAAGCTCACTGTAAATTTCTGCAGAACTTATTTTTTAGTTACCTCTCTGAGAGTTCTCTGGACACCGAATTTCTGAGTTGAGATGAAAGAGTCGAGCAGGACACGAATGGCCATGTTAACATCCTCTTCTGTGACGTACTGCCTAAGGTGCATCCTAGCATGTGCTTCAGACATTCGGATCATGGACTCGAGGTGTCTTGTCGCGATAGAGACTCCTTGTCCGTTCTGAGCATAAAAAAGATCAAGCAGGTCAGGAAGATTATGTCGGGATGAAGATGTTTAAGAAATCAAGAACCCTTACCATTGATTCTCTTCTTAGATTAGCATAAACAGTTTCCAACTTCTTGGCATCTATTTCGCTTAGTTTTGGGAATACATACAACTTCGAGTATGTTAAGTATTTCTTCAGCAGGTTTTGGGGAAGAACCTGTATATATACGTATGGAAATAACATTAACATTAAGAAATGAAGACATGGAAACTCCA